>CAUYPK010130910.1:0-20591 GCA_963574355.1 Loris lydekkerianus | reverse complement strand
AAAGTCAAAACTGGCAGAAAACTAATTTGTGATTGTCAGGAACTGAGGATAGGTAAGAGTTTGACTCCAAAGGGGCACCAGGAGGGCATTTGGAGGTGAAGGAAATATTCCAGATACTGATGTGACAGTGGTTACACAACTGCATGGGTTTGTCAAAACGCATAAAACCACACACACCCCAGAGTGCATTTTGCTGTATTTAAAATGCAAAAGTAGGGGGAAAAAGAAGCACCTTGTCTTTAAAAGGTAATGTCAGCACACCAATGGAAATATATTTAAAAATACTATACACTTAAAAATGCTTAGTATGATAAATTTTATGTTATGTGCATTTTGCCACAATTTAAAACTTTTAAAATTCTTTTTTTTTTTGAGATATAGTCTTACTATGTCACCCTTGGTAGAGTGCTGTGTCATCACAGCTCATGGCAACCTCAAACTCTTCAACCTCAAACTCTTCTCTTGCCTCAGCCTTCCAAGTAGCTGGGACTACAGTCACCTGCTACAATGCCCAGCTATTTTTGTTGTTGTTGTTGTTGTCTTTGTTGTTTAGCAGGCCCGGGCCAGGTTCAAACTCACCAGCCCCGGTGCATATGGCCAGCACCCTAACCACCGAGCAATGGGCTCCAAACCAAACCTTTTAAATTCTGAACTACAAAAAATAATGTCTATAATGGACTGTTACCCAATCATTAAAACAAATTTTCCAAAAAAAATCATCAGTGAAATGAGAAAATGCTTATATTAGATTAAACAAACACAAAGATGAATTAATAGTATGATTTTCAACTCTGTAAATAAATTGTAGCAGAAACATTGGAAGATTAAATGCCAAGAAAATAAAATTCTTGGTGATGGGATTTTGGATGAGTGATTTTCTACCTTTGTACTTCTTGGCGCATTGTTGTTTTTCACTTATTCCTTTTATAAACATTAAAAATAGAATAATCAGAAAGTATATGTGATGAGTTTAAGTTTGTAAATCATTTCATACAGATTCATATTTAAATACTACCACCAAAAAACAATCTCCTCAGATCTACTTTAAAGTCTTCTACTCCACAGGAATAATTTTTTTTAAACCCTAAATAGTATCTTTTATTCAAGATGATTATTTAAGCCTGTTTTTATCTTTTCTTGCTCCAAATTTTCCATAGAATCAATAAGAAAATGATAAAGGGAAAAATGACTCCACTGAAAAATTAGGGAAATTGCCACAAATTGCTCAGCTTCCTTTAAGGGGTTTATGTAAAATACAGAGCAGCAGCAGTAGACTGAGAAAGATACCTACTGTGTGGAATGCTGACGTCCCAAAGGAAAAGTCTGCCTGGAACATGAGTGGGAGAGTCCCAGAGCTGGTTGCTGGACAGGAGGGCAGGTTATGTGGTGGTCATCTCTGGAGAATTATCAAACCTACCAGTGTTGGCATCCCAAGAAAGCTACCTCAACACTATTCTGTAGCATTCATTTCAGCCATTCAGTCAATGACTGAAATAAAATGAAAGCATTGCCTCAAATTTCTAACAGAGAATTAGAAGGAGGATAGTGAGCCCAGCTAACTCAGGTGCCTAAGTAAGTTGGAGAGAGAAATTTCCTGGGGGAGACATGCCACACACATGCTTCTTTTCCGTCTTCCACATAGAAAAAATACACAGGTGCACACATGACCACATTTCACATTAATTTCAGTGGTTATATGGACCCTGGGGTAAGAATTGTGTATGACTAATCTTATTATATTAATCAACTAAAGAAGTCACTCTCTGTTTAATTATGACACTTCCATGAAACTTTTTGGTCCCCTGATCCATGAAAGTTAATTTCTTAGAATTTGAACTTTGAATCGTTGAGGTAATATGTGCTAGTAAAAGTTTAACAGGGAACTAGAACCTTATTTTTTTTTAAATTCTTGTATCTTCTATGAAATCATTATTTTCTTTTTTCTTTCTTTTTCCTTTAGGAATTGTGAAGGGCAGAATATTCGGTATAAGACATGCAGCAATCATGTAAGTCCTATAATAAAAATACATAATCCAATATAATATATTCATGTTTTAAGTTATAGTATCACATGCAATGTATACTGTAGTCTCCTTGATACCCTTTTTGGAATATTCGAATATTCCTTTAATTCACAACAGTTTTTATATATCTAATACTTTCCATTTATACTACCATTTTAGGCCATGTCACATTCATGATCTAATTTGGTAAGTATGTAATAATTTCTGGATTGATAGAAATGATACATAATACCTGCAAGCTCCTTCAAAGGTCAGAATACTGTGATGCCCATTATCTCAATGATCTTTGCTCTGTTTCCAAGCAGATGTGGTAGGATAATTTCTCTTTTGCAAATGAAGTGTCCGAGTCTGAGGGAGGTAAATTTGTTGTTTGAAGGTCACATGGGAAGAGTGCAAACATGAACTGGTCTAGTGCTGTTTCTACCACTCAAAACCACACATTCACAAAATGTGTCAAGGAATGCTGTAGTTCACTCACCAGAAAATCACATAGAAGGAAGAATTTATAAACTTTACTCTAATTCCCTATCAATCGACGCTAAAAACCAAAATTCAAATATTAACATTTTGCTTTACAAATTTGAAAATACAAAATGAATATTAGAAAGAACCTATTTTATTTTCTACTCAAAACATTTCCTGAATGTCAGCAAGATGGCAAACTAGGACCCCAAAAGGACCAAAATAACAAATAAGTAACTGCAGTTCAACTAGATTGACTGCAGGAGAGTAGTGGAAGATAGCAAGAGAATGGCAGAGTATCTGTAGAGCACAGCAACTCAGCACAGCAGCTGGAGAGGAGAGTAAAGCACCTTGCCTCTGCCCACACCATCTCCCCTACCAGGATCAGCTCAGAGCCAGAGGGACATCCCCTTATAGGAGAAAGTTAAGCAGGAGACCTCCAGCAGCCCTCATTTCCACCACAGATACCAGCTGTTCGTGGTACAGGAGAATGCTATAGTCCTCATAAGGTCTGAGCCTAATTTGGGGAACTTCTTTGAGTCCCATGTATGCATTTCTCCAGAGTAGGAGCCCCTATTGTGCATACCCACCTCCGAGGACCCAAGCTGCTACATCATGGCACTATTTTGCAACTTTAAACTGCTGCTGGAGTACTCCTGATACTCTGGAGCACAGTATCCCTTCATCCATTAGGCTCTGCTGTCATTCCACCATGCTCACACAGGTGGCGGCAACACTGTAATCCTGGCTACTTGGAGCCTAGGCCCAGTAGACTGGCCATGACTTTGGCACCCAAGCCCCTAATGTACCCTGCCCCTCAAGGAATAGGTGGTCTTGCACAATAGGGAAGCCAAGTCAGTAAAATCTGGAAAAGAATTTATGGTCTGAGTGAGAATATTTTTATGCAAAGATATCAAAATCGTAGGTATCAGCAGCAACCTTGCAGGTGGGGAGAAAATTTGGATTATATGTTCAAAGTGCTGAAAGAAAAAAAATGGCAGCCAAGAATACCATATCCACCAAATCTATTCTTCAGAAATGAAGAAAAAACAGTCTTTCTCAGACAAGCAAAAGCTGTGGGAATTCAACACCATTAGATTAGCCTTATAAGAATGCTTAAGGGAATGCTGTAACTGGAAGCAAAAGGATAATAATTGGTATCATGAAAACATGTGAATGTGTAAGACTCACTAGTAGAAGTAAACTCATAATGAAACTCAGAATAATCCAGTACTATAATGGTGTTATGTAAATCTTTCAAATCTCTAGTATGAAGCTAAAAAGCCTAAATATTAAAAAATAACTGCTACAATTACCTATTAAGGAACACACAATATAAAAAGATGTAAATTAAGGCAATATATATATATATATATATATATTAGCACTATATATATAGTGGGGGAAGAGCAAAAGTCTAGAATATTTTTATGCAACCAAAGTTAAGTTGTTAGCTTAAACTTAACAATCAGCTTAAAATGATCTATTATAACTATAATGATCTATGTATTGGTCTCATGATAATCACAAAGAAAGAAATTACAGCTGATACACAAGAGTAAAAGAAAGGAATCAAAGCTTAGCAACACAGAAAACCACCAAATCAGTAAGATAAACCAAAAAAAAAAAAAAAAAGAAAGAAAAGAAAAGAAAAGAAAAAGAAACGTAAACAACAAGAGAGGAAGGAAGAAAAGAACAAAAGTTCTACAAAACAACCAGGAAACAATTAGCAAAATAGTAGAAGTAAGTTTTTACCTATCAGGGATGCAAGGGTGGTTTAAAGTATTCAAATCAATAAATGTAACAAGTCACTTTAATGGAAAGGACAAAAACCTTATGATCATTGCAATAGATACAGAAAAGCATTTGGCAAGTCAACATTCCTCACAGTAAATTAAGTATAGAAGGTATATATCCTGTCTCTGTCAATTTTTTTGTTGTTATAAACAATACTTGAGGCTGGGAAATTTATAAAAAAAAAAAAAAAAAAAGGCTTATTTGGCTCATTTCTAATGACAGAAAAGTTCAATATGGGGCATCTTCATCTGGTGAGAACCTCAAGCTGATTTCTCTCCTGGTGGAAGGCAAAAGGGAGTTGACATGTGCATTGTCACAGGATCATTGAAGAAGCAACAGAAAGGAGAGAAGGTTCCAGGTTCTTTTTAACAATCTGCTTTCCTGGAAGCTAATACAGTAAGAACTAATGTAGTAAGGGAATGCGGTAATCTATTCACTGCTAAGACCCAAATGCCTCCTGTTAGGCCCTGACTTCAAATTTCAACATGAAATTTGGAGGGGATAAACATCTAAATCATAGCATACCTCAGCACAATGAAGGCCATATATGACAAAAATTGGGAAAAGTTGAAAGCTTTTCCTCTAAGGTCTAGAACAAGCCAGAGATGTTCACTTTTACTAATTCTATTCAACACAGTACAGGAAGTCTTAGCCAGAGTGATTAGGCAAGAGAAATAAATAAAAGGCATACAGATAGGAAAGGGGTCAGTTAAATTGTCCCTGCAGAAAACATGATTTTATATAGAGAAAATGCTAAAGAAACCATTTGCTAAGAAACCACTGGAACCAATAAACAAATTCAGCAAAGTTGAAGGATACAAAATTAACATACAAAAATCAGCAGCATGTCTGTATACTAATGGTGAGCTATATGAAAAAGGAAAACCATGAAAGGAAGGGGAGGGGGGGGAGGGGGCAGAGGAAGGGGGATTACACCTGCGGTGCATCTTACAAGGGTATACGTGAAACTTAGTAAATGTGGAATGTAAATGTCTTAGCACAATAACTAAGAAAATGCCAGGAAGGCTATGTTAACCAGTGTGATGAAAATGTGTCAAACGGTCTATGAAACTAGTGTATGGTGCCCCATGATCACATTAATGCGCACAGCTGATTTAATTAAAAAAATAAAATAAAAACTATGGTGCATATTTTTATATATAATAAAAAATTAAATTAAAAAAATAATAAATAAAATAAAATATAGGCATTAATTATAAAAAAAAAAAGAAAGAAAGAAATTGCTACGTGAGTTCCGGCAGAGGGAGCATGAAGAAAGGAATATAGTTGTTTTGGGAATGGAGGAGGGGCATTTGAGGGTTCATTCCCTGAATGTTCCCCAGAGTGTGGAGGCCCTACCATCTCATGGCTAGCTCGCTCTCCACACATTTAGCTACTGATGGACACCTGGTGGTCTTCTACATTTTGGCAACTGTGAATAGTGTTGCTGTAACCGGGGGTATACATGTGTCTGCTTTTATACATTTTTATTTTGAAAAAGTAAGAAGAACATGGTGTCACTTCATGAAATTGACAATTCTATAAGACATGAAGAGAATTATACAATTTATATGTGTCCTTGTTAAGTTCACCATAATTTTGTAAATAATTTTTGCCCCGTGCTCAAGTTCCTTTGTGGATAGGCTGATCCTTTTTTTATCCGTGGGAGGAAAAGCCAGGTGCGTCATGTAAACAATTTGGGGGAAGAGAGTGAACTCTCCTTGTCCTCTGATTCCTGTTTTGTTTTGTGGGATCTATTAACTCCAGAAACCATGGAATATGGATCCCTCTCCTGTAATAAGATGATATTCTTTGCCATGGAAAGACACCCTCAAGCCCCACGTCAGAGACTCCTTATAGGTTAAAGAAGAATAAAATTAGATTTTTGTCCTAGCTGTCTAGAATTTCTGAACTCATCTGAAGAAGAACAGTGGCTTGTGTGGCCCCCTCCACAGTCTATGCAAAATGGTTATTTAAAAACAGCTGCCCAAATTCACTCTACCAAACTCACTCTACTAAAAAAAAAAAAAAAAAAATCAAATGAAGTAATTCAATCAAAGGCATAGACTTGAATACACTTCAGGGCTGACAGCAGAGTTTGAGGAATTGGGATACTGATGATAGAAAAATCCATGTGACTACACGAAATTACAAAGTGAAAGTGGATAGAGAGAAAAATTGGGGTCCACATTTTGGGAATTCTAATAATTCAGGGATAATCTGAATGTGACAAGGAGGCAGCATAGCTACCCTAGTCATGAGCAAACCCAGTGATCTTGGTTCCAGAAAATATAAGGGAAGGAAGAAAATTCAGCAAGTTGGAAGATTTGTCATGCCATATATGAACCAAAAAAATGCCTGTGGTGGTTTTTTTTTCCAACCCTATCACCAAACTTCCTGCCTCGGGGGGTCAGAGTGGTAATTAAAAATACGGTATATAATATTTTTCATTAAAAAATAACAATTAACACAGATCAATGGATTATTGAGGTTCAAGAGGACATAAAGTCTTTATAGGCAAATGGAAAACAGGAACACAGTAAACAAGAAGAATTCTGACATTGGTTCCAATTAAACCTCTGTTTACTTAAAATTTAATAATTATAACTGTACAAAGAACAGGAAGGAGCAGACCACATTGAGAGACCCTTCACAAAAGAACTACCACCCTACATTTAGTTAAGACTGCAAAGGACTTAAAACAGAGTAACATTGTGCTATAGAAACAACACACACCTCCAGCCACCTTGCAAAGAGCAAGACACAAATCTTTCTTCTTGGGATGGTGGTACTGAGTGAATACAGAAAAAAATAACATATCAATACAAAGACACTTTAACAACAAGTAAATATACTTGTTGAGGGCAACAATACCATCAAGAGGGCAATCCCATTTATACTAGCATCAAGAAATTATAAAATGCCTAAGCATACACTAAAATGAGGAGGTGAAAGACGTCCACAAGAAAAGCTACAGAACAGTGGTGCAAGAACTCATAGATGAAACATACAAACAGAGATACATCCTGTGTTCATGGATTGGAAGGATTAACATCTTCCGATATTAATTGGAACAGCTGCCCGAATTCACTCTACCTGCCTGCTTCAGGATATGCTAGAATTAAGGTTAAAATACTAAGTCTTGAAGCTGTAATAATAAATGCTTAGATTTCAGGTTTGCAAAACTGTTTCTTTATCATTATCATGTGTTTTAAAAAAAGTTTAGATAGATACATTTAATGCTTTGAATATGAGTCTGCGGTTTAATTCATATGACATGGAGGTGACGTGACTGAATGTCGACTGAAATAAGGAAAACCATCAAATCAAGAAAAATTTGAAACATGAAAATGATTAGAGGTAACACACCAAAGGATGACGGTAAGCCGGGTGTGGTGGATTCACACCTGTAAGTGCTGTGGGAGGTCATGGCAGGAGGATTGCCTGAGCTCAGGAGTTAAAGACTAGCCTGAGCACCAGCGAGACCCTGCCTCTAAAATATAGCCGGGCATTGCAGCAGGTGCCCATAGTCCCAGCTACTTGGGAGGCTGAGGCAAGAGGATGGCTTGAGCCCAAAAGTTTGAGGTTGCTGTGAGCTGTGACGGCACAGCACTCTACAGAGAGTGACAGGGTGAAACTCTGTCTCAAAAAATAAATGAATAAAAAGTAATAAATAAATAAATAAAATGACTATACTGACTATATTGAAAGAATGAAAGAGGACATGAAAGCAAAAAGGTCTCCTAAGATGAGGAACAAGAAAGTGAATGATAATGTGAAAATTGTTGTGGATGTTAATCCTTCCAATCCATGAACATGGGTCTGTGTGATTCATGTATGAGTTCTTTTTTTTCTTTTTTTATTAAATCATAGCTGTGTACATTAATGCAATCATAGGGTACAATGTGCTGGTTTTATATACAATTTGAAATATTTTCGTCAAACAGGTTAACATAGCCTTGCTGGCATTTCCTTAGTTATTGTGTTAAGACATTTATATTCTATATTTAGAAAGTTTCACATGTACCCTTGTAAGATGCACCACAGGTGTGGTCCCACCAATCACCCTCCCTCCGCCCATCCTCCCCTCTCCCCTCCCCTCCCTCTCCCCTTTTCCCATAAGCTTGGGCTATAATTGGGTTATAGCTTTTATATGAAGGCTATAACTTGGTTTCATAGTAGGGCTGAGTACATTGGATACTTTTTCTTTCACTCTTGACATACTTTGCTAAGAAGAATATGAGTTCTTGCACCACTGTTCTGTAGCTTTTCTTATGGAGGTCTTTCACCTCCTCATTTCAATGTATGCTTAGGTATTAATATTTTATAATTTCTTGTTGTGAGTGTAAAGGAGATTCCTCTGTTGCTGGTATTCGCAGCCTGATTTTTCTTGGTGTATGGACTTCGAGCATATTGGAGAGGAAAAAAAAAATCCCATGGTCTGGAACATGTTATTAAGTGGTAAAAACAAATCCAACTGAACATGGAGAAGGAAGAGAAAATAGAAAATGTGTAGAAACAGGCCACAACACAGGGCATCTCTTGCTTCGCACGGATGCTTCATTCCTGAAGAGGAAACGTTCAGCCTGAAACTTGAATGAAATCATCCACAGGTTAGAATTTGGGACGACACAGTTTGGAAGCAGTCAGTCAAATGGCCTCTGATGTCAGCTTAAACAAAAAACATAAAAATGAGTACATAAGAATATGATGGGTGTGCAAGGCAAATATGAATGGAAATAAACATCCTCTATCAATTTGACCTTTCTCCATTCAAGACACAAGTTAATGATTATAATAGTATAAGTTAATATATATATATATATATTTTTTTCTGCCTTCACCATGAAAACTTTTTTGCATATGTTTTTAATAGTTTGAATGCCTGGCTATGTGAAACAGTCAGTTAGCTATTCTGATGAAAAAAGTACATGAGAAATTCATTTTATTTATTTAATTTTTTTTGAGACAGAGTTTCAAGCTATCACCCTGGGTAGAGTGCCTTGGCATCACAGCTCATAGCAACCTCCAGCTCTTGGGCTTAAGTAATTCTCTTGCCTCAGCCTCCCAAGTAGCTGGGACTACAGGCATCTGCCACAACGCCTGGCTGTTTTTTGGTTGCACTTGTCATGGTCTCTTAGCTGGCCCAGGCGGGCTTCGAACCCACCACCCTAGGTGTATGTGGCAGGTGCTCTGCCAACTGAGCTAAGGGCGCCGCTTTTAAAATTAGACTTTTCCCATTACATTGAGTTGTGAAGTCCAGAATGAACTAAATGTACTGCTTTTTTTGAGGTTGGACACATCACGTATTTTGTATCCCAGATACCCCAAGTTTTTTTCAAATTTAAATTGTACAAGATATTTTAAGAGTCATTCTGTGCTTAGGGGTGATAGAATTTCTTTCCTGAGGACATCTATTGACCAGAAAAGGTTACTTATGATTAGTCCACATTGGTATTTGTGACACTTTGTATGGACACCTTAGCAAATTAATCACAGGAATCTGAGCCAGATGTATTTTATTTCCCTTCAGAAAACACATGGAGAACAGCATCACAGTTCAGGAATTCACAATTCCCACACCTTCTCCTGGGAGTTTAGACATCCTTGCCTCATGCAATTCTACTGAATGTTGGTTATGGTTTGTTTTTTTTTTTTTTTTTCCGACACAGAGTTTCACTTTTTCACCCTTGGTAGAGTGCCGTCGCATCATAGTTTATAGAAACCTCAAACTCTTGGGCTCAAGTAATCCTCTTGCCTCAGCCTCCCAAGTAGCTGGGACTATAGGCAACCACCACAATGCTGGCTATTCTTTTAGATTGTCTGGAACTCCTGAGCTCAAGCAAGCCACCTGCCTCAGCCTTCCAGAGTGGTAGGATTACAGGTGTGAGCCATCAAGCTCGGCTTTTTCTTTTGAGACACAGTCTCACTCTGTCAAGGAGGCTGGAGTCCTGTGGCCTCACCTTAGCTCACAGCAAAGTCAAACTCCTGGGCTCAAGTGATCCTCTTGCCTCAGTCTTCTGAGTAGCTGGGACTACAGGCACCCACCACAAGAAAAAGAGCTTTTTCCCCCATTTTTAGTAGTGGTAGGGTCTTGTGTTGCTCAGGCTGGTCTCCAACTCCTGAGCTCAAGGAATCCTCCCACCTCAGCCTCCCAGAGTGCTGGGATTACAGGCGTGAGCCACTGTGCCCAGCCAGTTGTGTTTTTAAGGGGGAGGCAGAAAGGAAAATGAAATGGGAAGATTATCTTTGTCATATTTAGATGTTGTGTGTGTCACTGATGACTTTGCTATTGCAAAGGAAAATCGGGGTTAGGAATGTGCACCTCCCCAATAAGAAAATACACCTGCAAACACCAAACTGGGGCTACCCAACTCTCGTTAAGTATAATAAAGGAATACTGCTTAAACGTCCATTGAAGGACAGATGGAGCATTCAGAAACCTGGTGAAGTGAATAATGTCTTTGAATCCCCACTATACAATGTCTTGACTAAACCAACACTTTTTTAGCCATAAACTTAATCTCACAAAACCTTGTTAACAACATCCTCCCAATGCGATTCAAACCATTTTACCTTTTACATTGATAATCTCTTATTAGCAAGAGTGATATCTAATTCATTTCATACTTCTAACACCTTCATTTTATCAATTTACTCTTTTGAGAGACATTTATTTTGACAATTATATCGTTATATATTTTTATTGGGGAAATCTGATATTATCATGCCTCATTATTTGGTATATTACCCAGCTCCTGTGGGGCATCCATAAGTGAGATTTCATACCTATTATTTTCTTTCTTATTCTGTAGTATTTTTCTTGTGTAACTGTTTTGTGCCTTAACTATTTTTTTCATGCTTTATTAAATAATTTTAAACTATTGGAGGTGAATATATGAACTCCTTCTTTTATGTCTGTGTGTGGTGTGTGTGTTTGTAGTGGTTATATCAATGGCAAAAAGATTCAGTTCAGTGAATTTCAGTTTCTCCAACCCAGGAGAATGGGATACGATGCAATCTGGTGAAAGTTGATAGATATGTTTATTACGGTAGAATCAAACACTAATTTTGCGTTGTTTATATGCCTTATTATTTTCTCTCCCTATGTTTATCAATACTGATTATTTCATAAAACCTTCCTTGAATCATTTCAACTGTTGTATAAGGAGAAAAACAGAAAGGATAATTCCAGAATCTAAAATGGCACAACAAAATATAAAAGTTAGTGCATGAACGTGTGGGGAGAAAAAGTAACCGTACAGTTACCTAAACAAATTATATATTAAATAAGATTATGGGCAATACACTTTCCTCAGGCATCTGTATTAGACTGAACATTTTATAACGTTATATTGAATAGATACCAATTACAAGAAATACAGTGAGAGTTCACACCATTTGGGGAGTAAAAAATCTTAGATGCTTAAATTCAGGAAAGACGCTGAAATCGCCAACTTAACTGCTTTTTCATTCTAGACATCCTCATGCAATAATTGCCTGCGAAATTCATTTGCTATTTTCCCAAACTTTGCCAATAGAAGCATTGTTGATTTCTGTGGCTTCTGCAACCCTTCTCATAAAATACTCTGTAAATTTATGCCTGATTTAACTGGTGAAATTTTGACACCCTGGATAGAATCTGGTTTAAATCTTTAGATGCTTCATAGCCTGATGCAGCAACATGCATTAAATATACCAGGACCCCAGTGAATTTTAGCCTCTTCATTAGAATCAAGGCCTGGACCTTACATCATATAAAGAAATATCAACAGTGCCTTTTCCTTTCTTTAATCTCTGATGCAAGCGTTTATCTCAAGTTTATTTTTAAAGAACAGGAACAAAAGGAGAAGTGAGCATTTGTGCAGGTTAGAAGAAACAGCCCAAAGATAAAGATCATAACATCCAAAGAGAGAAAGGACCCAGGATGTGTCAGCAGGGCTGTGTGGTGGATACATGTCTGCCCGGCTCCTTGTGGGTGACATTCAAGCAGGCGGCAAGTGTGTGAAATTCCTAAGGACACATTTCTACAATGACTCGCGATGTCCATCCCAACAACTCCCGTATTTGGAAAATATACGCCATGCCACAAATTACGAACCACACGTAAAGTGTAATTCCATAATTAGGAAGAACATTTTCTGTAACTGGGGATAGTGACCCTGGGCAGTTACAGCTTGCCTTGGGGCAGAAAAAAACATTTTCTAGTAACACTTTCACATCATAAACATAGAAGTGTAGTTTGGAAAAACAAAGACATGTCAAAATTTCATTTGAGGCTGGTGTGGGGGTTCATGTCTGCAATGCAGGGTGTGGCGGTGCACACTTGTAATCCCAGCACTGTGGGAGGCTGAGGCAGGAGGATCCCTTGAGCTCAGGAGTTTGACACTAGCCTCAGCAAGAGTGAGACTCAGTCTCTACTAAAAATAGAAAAATTATCTGGGTATTGTGGCAGGCACCTGTGCTCTGAGCTACATGGAGGCTGAGGCAGTAAGATCCTTTGAACCCAGGAGTTTGAGGCTTCAGTGAGCTAGGCTGATGCCACAGCACTCTAGCCTGAGTGACAGAACAAGACTGTCTCAAAAACAAAAACAAAACTTCATTCTAAGACAAGTTAGAATGTCCATAAATTTGCTGTATCTTAAAAAACAACAGAATGCACTCAAGTTTTAAAAATCTAATGTTAGCAAATGAGTAGGCATATCATACGACTATCAGCATATTTTAAAATTGGTGCAATTTCCAAAAAAATGAAAATTTACATTCTTCCAGAAGTTTCTGATTTATAGCCAATAACTAGAAGCACATACAATCTGAGCTGTTTGTAGAAATTCACAAATTTGATTCATTTATATGCCACCTTCCCTGTGTTTGACACTTTCTTAAAATATTGATATTTCAACTTGCGCCAAAATAGCAACTCCTAAAAGTACTGATCATTCTGATAAGCATAGATGATTATCTTTATTTAGTTTTCAAGTCATCTCTCTTTAAATTTCAATGAAATTTATACAGAGAGAGAGATATATCCTTTTCTTACAATGTGTTATTAATTGCATAAACATTTAATTTTTTAAGTTATTTGTCTTGTTGCCAGTGGTCTCACTATGATAACAGAAAGCTTGCTGATTCTGGTGATAAATACCAATGTTGAATATTCCTCCTAAGAACTTAATATCAGGCCTGTATGCTATTGGAATAACATGATGCATGAGCACATTTAATGATGTGAGCTAATACTTCAATCTGTGCTTTATCAATGATCTTTCATATTGAATCTGCACTCACTTGGAGGTGAAGATGCCTGCCAACACTGGGTTCAACTGGGCAATATTTAATTCTGTAGTCCTTCCTTCCTTCCTTCCTTCCTTCCTTCCTTCCTTCCTTCCTTCCTTCCTTCCTTCCTTCCTTCCTCTCTCTTTCTTTCTTTGTCTCTCTCTGTCACCCTGGGTACAGTGCAGAGGCATCATCATAGCTCACAGCAACCTCAAACTCTTGGGTTCAAGCAATCCTCCTGCCTCAGTCTCCCAAGTAGCTGGGACTACAAGCACCTGCCACCACTGCCTAATTTTTCCATTTTTAGCAGAGATGGGGTTTCAATCTTCCTCAGGCTGGTCTCGAACACTTAAGCTCAAGTGATGCACCTGCTCCAGCCTCCCAGCATCCTAGGATTATAGGCATGAGCCACCACGCCCAGCCTTATCACTGTCCTTCTGAAAATCAACAGAACCAGCATGTCTCCATCACAATCACTCTTTTCTATTTGCAATGACTGCTCTTAAATTGCCTTGGTGAAGACTTATTTTAAAATGCAAAGAAAACAGTTGGCCGACATCCATAACTATTCCTGTATTACCAAGTTGCCTTTGGCTTTACATCCACTGATATCCTAAAAACTGCGAGGTCTAAAAATCAAGTGAGCAATAGCACAAGCTTGCACAATGAATACATTAACCACTCTAGTCAGTAAATAGAATGGGGGGCATTTCAGAAATATTCTCCCTAAAATAAGCATGTTCCATCGCCCCTGCCTGTTTATACACCTTATGAAATTGAAAACTTGCCATTTAACTTTGCATTACTTTCAAGCTTACTTTACTCTACATTTGTTTGTAAGGCTTACCCGTGCTGTTGTTTGTAAATATTCATATATGCAATTCAGTTATTATTTTGCAATATTTCACTGTATTCACATCCTACCATCCATTCTATTATTGCTAGATACTTGAGCTGTGGCCAATGTACAGCTATTAAAATAATAGTTGGACAAAAAAAAAAAAAATGCATGACCTTTATGTTTGGTACCTTTATGTTTTTGTTACCATTTTAAATAATGAATGTAATTGGATAATTTAATTGGTGTTTCCTAGAGTAGAAGCAGGGTATAGTTGTTTGTCTACTGAGTACTCAGTAGTAGACAATACTCATAATAAAATACATAAACTTACTAATGAAATACTCCTTTTATTATTCTGCAGATTCTTTTCCTGGGCTCATTACATGTCTGCCAATTTTTAAGGGAGTAGGTTGTCAAATACGACTTTGAATAGATGCAAGGATTGTAGAATTTTTATCCCTTCTCTGAACACTTTTGATTTTCCCAGAAGGTTTTATAGAACTTACCAAAAAAAAAAAAAAAGGAAAAGAAACTCTCACATAGAGCTGGTTTGATAGCTTGCTATTACCAGATAATGCAGGTCGTTATTCTTTTGAGGATGTTAATTTTTTATATTTATTTATTTATTTTATTTTTTAGAGACAGAGTCTCACTTTGTTGCCCTCAGTAGAGCGCCCTGGTGTCACAGCTCACAGCAACTTCCAGCTCTTGGGCTGAGGTGATGCTCTTGTCTCAGCCTCCCAAGTAGCTGGGACTACAGGTCGCCACCACCACACCCGGCTATTTTTTGCTGCAGTTTCACCGGGGCTGGGTTCAAACCCACCACCCTGGACGTATGGGGCCCGAGCCCTACTCACGGACCCACAGGTGCTGCGTGAGGATGTCATTTTTTTTTAAAAGAGGAATTTTTAAGCATTTTCAAACTTAGACCATCATAATGAATTTGAAAATGCTGCTCATCTTACTGGCTTCATGGTAGCATCAAGTACGTTGGATTCTTGCTTTTTTCTAACACCCGCACCCACATAGGAGAAAGACTCAATTCAAGGTGGAGGGGGGATGAAAAGGAGGGGAAATCAGGGAGTGGGGACAGGAGGAGGAGGGAGAATGCGAGGGAGGGTTCTCACTTAATGGGCTCAATGTTAGGGTGTGTGGTGCACCTGTTGGGGGCAGGAGAGAAATGTAAGATGAACTTTCCCTAACAAATACCAACACGTCACCTAATTCTCTGTACCCTCAATTAACCTGGAACAATAAAACATTTTCAAAAAATAAATAAAATGAATAAAAACATTAAAAAGCAAGTACTCCTCCCCCACTTCCAATGATTAACGACGTAGCACCTGCCTGTTTCAACGATATCTACTGCCAAAACCTCAGGTGCAGTCATACGCCCAGGTAATTCTTAAAGATCATTAATAAATATAGCCTGAGTATTTCAAATTGCTTGCATGTGTTGGGCTATTGTATCGTTTAAAAGACAATAAACAATACGAAATGGGCCCTTTTATTCTGTCACGGTTTTCTTAAATGTACGTCTAAGCTACTATCTCATTTTTCACGCATTTTAATTCTTGTTTATGAGTCCTCTTTGCTAGGCCTGTCTCCCCCATGTTTTCCTACAATATTCCCTGACTTGACTAGTTAGTGTTTTATATTTTATTGGCAATATTGATTTTGCTACTACTCTGTTGGAAACAACCCAGATATTTAATTCTCTCTTTTTGACTGCTATCTTTGCTTTTAGTATGTTTTCTGTAACTTTCGATTATGCTCCTCTTTATGTTCCCTTAACATTCTGTTTTTGCCATATTCCTGAGATTTACCATATGATGCCGGGAACGTCTTTCCGTGGCAAATGTTCTCACATTTCCGTGAATTTTTTAGGCCCCTGAATTATTCAGCCGTGTGTGAAACCAGTATACAAGTAAGTATGTGATCTGCTTCTTTGTTGATTTTAGTTATCCATTTCTGATTTTCCTACAGCCTTCCCAGACGACGACAATGCTATCATTTTCTTGGACTATTTTGTTAGGGCTTACTAGTTAGGGTAACACATTTGCAATTGTTCGCACAAGAAATGTTCTTAATAGATTTCCCGTGCCATCTTGAGTTAACGTCTGCCTATTTCTCTAAGTTATGTTGTTATTATCAAGCCATTTCTGAGAAAATTATGAATAACATAACACTGACTTTGGATGTGACAGCCTGCTCTTTCCTTTTGCAAAAATGTGTGTGTTGACCTAAATGCATCCTGGGTATTTGGTTAAGTGCAAACAAGGCCAGAATCCTATTTTCATTTTGCCTTTTCATTGTAAACTCCAGAAAGGTCTTTTTCCCCCCAAGAGGCCCTGAA
The DNA here is from genome assembly GCA_963574355.1 of Loris lydekkerianus. Taxonomy (NCBI): domain Eukaryota; kingdom Metazoa; phylum Chordata; class Mammalia; order Primates; family Lorisidae; genus Loris; species Loris lydekkerianus. The sequence goes on along the minus strand of CAUYPK010130910.1, from coordinate 3,835 downwards.
ATGGCAACCCTCGGGCTTCCTATAAGGAGGTTACCGTCCCATTGTTTAACATAATGAGACTTCCCTGTGCAGAAAGCATGCCACACACATTATAAACAATGCGTAGAGCATTTTCCTTCTTCCAAAATAACCGATTCCAGCCAGCTGGGGAACATGAGGTGCTGCTGTGGCCCCAGACAGCCTGGCTGGTGATTGAGAAGATGAGAAAATCATCAATACAAATAGATGGTCAGTGCTTACAGAACATGAAGTATAAGGCTTCATCTTAAATCAGTATAAATTACGCAGGGCTAGATATACACATAATCACCAGTACGCTATGCTTGCCTGAGGTATTCAGTGATGTATATCACACCGTACTTGTGTGTAACACAGAGACAGCACTCGGTACCACATAGCTTCAGTTTTAGTAGGCTCCATCACGGAGGATTGTGTAAATACACTCTGAGATGTTTGCAGGAGGGCAAAGACACCAGCTCACATATCTGTGCAAAGTACCCTTGTTGTCAATGACCATATACAGACACTCACACTCACGCACACACATAGAATAAAAGAGGCCCCTTACAGAGCAGGAGGGAAGGGGTAAAGGAAAAGAAGAAAAAGAAAACAAAAACAAAAACAACAACAACAAGAAAAGAATGACTAATTCTCACATAAATCGGATTTAATTCTGACCAAAGTACATCACTTAAACATTTTAATTCAATGTTAATATGTTGTTAGTATGTTGTTTAGGATATCGCATCCTCATTTATAAGTGACATATGTTTGTAATTTCCCCTTTATAATAATATATCCTCTCTAATTTTAATATCAGGTGTACCCAGATCAATAGTATGATTTTGAAGTATTTCTTCTTTCTCTATTATCTATAAGATTTGGCATGATCTGTTTTTCAAAAATATTTTTTTACTTTTATTTATAAGTATTAGTTGTCTATTTTTTTGATACTTAAAAAATAATAATAATAAGTTAACTGATGACTCCATACTGAATCTCACAGTCAAAGCATTCTATAATAGACATACTCTTATTTGACAATGTGAATGTTACTTTCTTTGCATTATTATTATTATTGATATCATCGCTTAATATTTCAATGTAGCAATTGTCTAATTCCTTTTCTGAATGTATTTATGTTCGTTCGTGCTTTACCAGGTTTTTGTTTCTAGTCATCTTGAACATTGTTATTGTTGTTAAATTTTAAGCCTTTTTAATTTTGTGAAGGCAAAGAAATGGAAACCTAATAAACACGTGTATATGTAAAAATAAAAAAAAAAATTTAAAAAGGCACCTTACTGGAATGACATCTGGCCATGTTCTGGAACAAAGGCAGCTTTTCTCTGGGCTTCTCTCTGAACAGCCCATTTCCACTTGGGTGGGGGGCAGTTCCAAGAAAGAGGAGTGAGCTGCTTAAACTGTGCCTTAGCTGTAAGATTAAGAAGTATCAAGCATGAGAGAAACTGATTGCATCTGGAGAAGGTGCAGAAGGTTTGGGCTGCTTCCAGGAGTCAGCAATTATGAACTGGGCTGCAATAAACACTCTGGTGCAAGCGTCTTTTGTTGTAAAACGATTTTTGATAATCTGGGTAAATACCTAATATAGGGATTACAGGATCAGATGGTAGTTCCATTTTTAGTTCCTTGAGTATTCTCCAAACTTCTTTGCCAAAAGGCCGTATTAGCTGCACTCCCAACAGCAGTGCAGAAGGGTTCCCTTCCCTCTGCCAACATCTGTAGTTTTGGGATTTTGTTGTGTGGGCTAATCTTACCGGGGTTAGACGGTTTCTCAAAGTGGTTTTGATTTACATTTCTACAAATTGTGGTATTGTACACCATAGTATGCAGCCATAAAAATACGGAGACTTCACATCTTTTGTGTATACCTTGATGGAGCTGGAACATATTCTTCTTAGTAAAGTATCTGAAGAATGGGGGGGGAAAGTAACCAATGTATTTAACACTACTATGAAATCGGTATTCATAGGAATGATAAAACATACCTATAGTCCAGAAAGAAGGAGGGAAGAGGCCAGGAGGAGGGAGGGTATTTGGGGGGACCTCACCTAATGTGCAGAATGCAGTGATACATTTCTAAACTACTAAGAATAGACAATGAATGTCTTAGCGCAACAAATAAGTAAGCGAGTAGATAGTTATGTTATTCAGTTAGATGTAAGCATTCCATATTCTATATCAAATCAGCACATTGGACCCTGTAAATGCATCAATGTACACAGTTATGATTTAATAAAAAATAAAAAAAAAAGAAGAGGCTCAGAGCAGACATGATCGTCTGCAACACCAAAGCTAGCAGTGAGATTAACTTCAAGGAAGGGATGGTTAAATTCCCTAACACTTCCAGGGAAATAAAAAAAAATCTCTGGCAGAGCTGACGAAATCAGAGGGAACCCAGCAGTGTGGTCTTCTTGTGAAAATCATTGGGGACACTGTGTTTATTTGTATGGAGTGTCTAAACTACGTCACACTCGGCACTCATCATTTTATACTAATTTTACAGTTGTTTGTCACATCAGTGGTGCAAGGCTGGTAAAAATATTCAGCTGATTTTATAGAGCTTGGAGCTTTTGTCCACATTCAGAGACTGGCAGGTGGCATACTTGTTGGGGGACAGACCTTTTCTCTCCTCTTCCAAGCAAATCCTTCAAATCCTATTGATAAACTAGAATCCATCTTCTGGAAGCCTTCATCTCTCCTCTGTCCAGGTTCACCCAACCTAGTTTTCATTCCTTTGTAACCTCCTCTTCCCTAATTTCAAAGAATCAGAAACAGCTGATGTGTTCATCACACCAAAAAGAAGAAGAAAAAAAAAAAAGGTTGTCCAAGTTCAGAGTTCACAATTGCCATTTGGAGATTACACTGCAGAAACTCAAGGAAGAAAAGAGAGAAATGCATGATGTTGTTGGCGATTTAACAACTTTCCTGGGAAAACCAGAGTTTTACTACACACAAAATGAGTAGAAGATTGTGAGTATGTAACATCAGAAAATGTGACCAGCCCACTGGCTTCATTGCTGTCTACAAAACCTTATGCCTGCAGTTTAAAATACACATCCTCTGTGAGAACGTACTGGGTATTCATCAGAGAGGACCAAAACTGGGCTGTAAAGAAAATTTCAATAACTCTTAAAGGATGAAAATCAGAGTTTTTTCTCCAAGCCACAGAATACGCCACTAGACAATTCTACAGGAGCGTGTGATCCTGAAGATCGGTTTGCAAGATTTCAGCTGAGCTGTTTGGAGAATTAAAGAGAATTCAGCTCTGGGAAGCTATCTGTGACCTCTTCATGAATAACTTCAACAACTGAGGACCTCAAAACCCTCGTTGGAGCACCTTTAAAAGAGATTAAAAACAGTGGCCACTTTGAGATATCATCTAACCCCAGTAAGAGTAGCCCACATAACAAAATCCCAAAACCAGAAATGTTGGCGTGGATGTGAAGGACAGGGCACACTTCTGCTGGTGGGAATGCCCACTAATATGTTCCTTCTGGAAGGATGTTTGGAGAATACTTAGAGGCCTAAAAATAGACCTGCCATTCAATCCTATAATTCCTTTACTAGGTTTATACCCAGAAGTCCCAAAGTCACAATATAACAAAGACATCTGTACCAGAATGTTTATTGCAGCCCAATTCATAAGTGCTAAGTCATGGAAGAAGCCCAAGTGCCCATTGACCCACGAATGGACTAGCAAATTGTGGTACATGTATACCATGGAATACTATGCAGCCTTAAAGAAAGATGGAGACTTTACCTCTTTCATGTTTACATGGATGGAGCTAGAACATATTCTTCTTAGCAAAGTATC
>CAUYPK010130908.1:0-22587 GCA_963574355.1 Loris lydekkerianus | reverse complement strand
AGCTCAACTGAGCGCCAAGTCCAAGAACACCAAAAAAGTTCACAGGTAAGGCCTTTCCGGTTTGCAGTCTCACTGCTGCTTGTACTCACGGTTGCCGGCGTGATTAGGTTGATCGACCACACGCAGCCACTTGCCAGTTTTTTACTGTTTTTGTCCTACTTGTGGGGTCCAGAAGTCCCTTGCTGACTCCCCTTTCCCAGCTCCTGGGATGTGCCAATGTCCTCCCTACAGATCTCCCAGTACCTTCATTGCCACATCAGAAGTATGTGTTCTGGCCCTGCCTCCCACTAACAGGAAGTATTCCTTTCTCACATCTTGGGTTTCAGTTCACGTCTAACTCTCTCCCCTTTAGTCCATTTTAACATGTTAAACTAGGTCTGTACTTGAGTTCTGATTTGGGGTTTAAAACTGATTTCTTGCTTCAGATTTGGGATAACAGAGGGGTCAATCTAGAGACCCTCTCCCTGAATTTTTATTCTTAAAACCAAAGCTGATTTCTACCACTTTCTATCGCAGTTCAAAATAAACAAACCTTAACATTTCTGATTAAAAATAAGCTGTACCAGCAATCATAAATGTCTTCCCCCAACCATGGGTTTTAAGAGTTCTAGCCCTAATCAGAAGCTATCAACCTGGCATTTCTCTGTAATGAGTAATTCCACATGGATTTGGGAAAAGAAAGGCATGATTGAGGGGACACTGAGGGGACATTGGGGATGCAGCGGGGGAGGGAGTAAACACACAGAAGGAATGAATACCTAGGCAGAGCTCATTCAGCTTGCCCAGTGCAAGCCTAATTCTTTCCTCCCTGATCACTCTAATGTGGTCATGCATTTCTATAACTACATTTGCAAATGAGAGAGTCAATTCAATAACCACTACCTAATTCTATAAAGCATTGGGATGTTTGAAGGAAGCTATATGGAATTAGGTCCTCCCAACTGGGAACTGTCAATCTTCAGTGCTGGAGTCTGTAGCACACAGATTGCCTGTGCCTGGGCAACCTAACAAAAAGTGGGTCTATGCAGGATCACTGGACCCAACTGAGCAGGCTGGCTCTCCTCGAAGTTCCTGTCCTAGATCCATGGCCTTGGGGGCTTGCTGAATCTGCAGATCCCCAGGCCTCAACCTAGAAGAGTCTGCTTCAGGGCAGCTAGCCCTAGGGCCAGCCTTTAGAAACCATGTTCTGGCCCACTCAGAGTAGCCAAGTTCTATTTTGGCGCTATGAGCCCCTCAGACTAGCATGTCAGGCAGCCTAAGTCTAGAAACCACTGCTGTGAGTGGACACAGCAGGAGCAAAAATGAAAAGGCCCATGAGGGAGGGACAGTGGGAGTTGGTCTCCTCTGTATCCTCAGGGGATTGAGAACTCTTGAGAAAGATTAACCTGTCCTAGGAGCATCTCTGGGAAGCAGACTGAGCCTGAGAGGCTCTGAGGTGTCAGGGGTTGTACATTCCACTCTATTCACCTGTCCAGATAACTCAGCCACCAGCAGTTTACCTAGGTTCCCTCACCACCCGCACCTGTGCAAATCCAGACTCCGCAGGAATCCCACCCCCCTGTGAAACTTTCCTTGGCCATCCAGGTTGAAGCTCCCTCTCCCACCTTAAACTCCTAAAGCATGTATTGTTCATACCAAGTTCCCAACTCACACGCTAATAGCCCATGCTTGTTTAAAAACAAAATTAAAGACTTCTTGAACAACAAAGTCTGGGAGAACTAAGATTATATAGCTATGCACACAATTATGGAGATTAAACCGCTTAATTTTGTTTGACCTAGCATTTTCTAAACTCAACTGATCTAGAACCCCATTTAGTAAGGAAACCCTCATTACCTTCTTGCAGAGTTGATGATCCATGGAAAGAGGTGGGAGGTGCCGTTCTATTCCATTTATCCACCAATTAACTATGCCATGTCTGACCCAAACAGTTATTTAATCTTATACTATTTAGATGTGTGAAGTTACATATAACCTTAAGTAAAATATTTGTTTCAGCTAGGAGCACATCTTACCTGTCTTTGAACTCCCTACAGCTCTTAGTCTAGCCCTCACACAGATATTCAAGATTATTATTTAATTTGAAAGTGTTAAAAATGATGGTAAAAACCACAGATCTGTTTTAGGATATAAATAAGAAACTTAGAGATCAAGTAAGGTTCCATTCCTTTTTTTTTTTTTTTTTTCTTTCTTTTTGGCCAGGGTTGGGTTTGAACCCACCACCTCCATTATATGGGGCCAGCACCCTATTCCTTGAGCCACAGGTGCTGCCCTCCATTCATTTTTTTTATGTAAGAAAACTGAAGCCTGGAGATTTGAAATGGATTATCCAAACAATACTAGAACCCTGATAGGAACCCAAGTCCTCTGACTCTCTAGCTAGTATTCCTTCTGCAATATATGTAAGCTCTACCGTTCCAGGCTCCACCTGCTTTTCTAACAGGTAAAGGAATAGAGGGCATTCCAGCAATTTGAATACCATAGACAGCACGACACAGGCATACCAAGCACAAAGAACTGAATGCAAAAAGATGAGAAATACCAAAGCTCAGCTAAACAGAAGTTTAAGATTAGAAGATTCCAGATTGCTTGTTAGGATTTTAAAGCTTCAGAGCTCAATATTAAGAGTATCAAGAAAAGACATGTAGTTCTGTAGTTTTTACAAGTGAATATGACGCTTGACTGTTTACTGGAACATGACGTTAATAGTTTCAGCATTTACTTCTTACAGAGCTACATTTATCTGAGGCCACTTAAGAGTGTGCACACATACATATCACATGTGTGAATCACTATCTGCTCCTAAAGGAGTCCAGTAATAAAATTGTGATTTCTGGATCAACTTCAGCATATACAGCACACATCAGAATGGCATCTTGGAGGCAGGTGGGGTGTTACATGCTAATGCAGAATCAAGCCCTTGGAAGGTAGAAGTGTAGGTCTCTGCTCTTCTACAAGGCCCACAGGTGACTGAGACCCACAGGTAGGGAGAACTTCTCTGGGGGCCTGGGGTAATCTAAGTCTCACTTGCGGTGCTGCTGAGCATTTCAGAAGAACCAGCTCTACTCCTGAAGGTCAATTCCTGCAGCAAGGCCTCCCTGATCCCTGGAAAATTCTCTCCCACCCAGAAATTGACCTGGACGGCTGATACTGAGCACTCTCCTGGTAACTCCAGTCATGATACATAATAACTACAATTTCATTAAAGCATAAATAGTGGTTCTTTGAGCTTTTAGTTCATCACTAAGGCCCACCGGTTCTCCATCAGCCCATGAACGCACATGCGCCAACGCTGAAGATGACAGGCCACGCCACACGACCCCACCGCCCACTGCCAGCACCCAGCATCATAAGCCTCCAAGCAGTGGTGGCTGTTTCTGCCCCTTCCGCCCCACTCAGTAAACCACACTGGGATGCAAGGAAGGCAGAATCAATCTGACTACAAGAACTCCTTGCTGCCTCTTTTCCAGGTAAGTCATCCACAACGCTTAACATCTTCACCAGCAATTAGCAGCAAATTACTTTAAGACGTCTCACAATTGGTTATGACAGGTTATGAGTCAGGACACTGCTAGTAAGAACTGTTGGCTTAACTAGTTAATAATAACCTTGTGGTAGTAGACAAAAGTCTGGAGCTTCTGGACTATCTTTGTGTTTTATTATTCATATGAATGTGTAAGTGATGGGGGAGGGCGAGTGGAGGGAGGGTATTTGGAGGGACCTCACGTAATGCACACAACACAAGGGTACATTTCAGAACAACTAAGAGTATATTATAAAATGTCTTACCACAAAAATAAGTGAGGTGATGGTTCTGTTAGTTTGATTTAAGCATTCCACGTTGTATACCAAATCATCGAATCATATTGTACCTAATAAATGTATACAGTTATTATTTAATAAAAATTAGGTAAAAACAAAGTTAAGAGGTTCTTTAGAAAAGTAGAAATATTGACCAATTCAAAAATCTTCACCAATTAAAAATCTTCCAAGTCTGCATATTGAATTTTATGGGGTAAATCATACATGTTTACTATGAGAGTATTCACACATTTGGGGATTCACAAGAGCTCCAAGATGAAGGTTATGCTTCTTTATGGAAATTATTTCTTATTATAGTAGAACCATGCCATCCACAGAACCAACACCTCTGTGGAGACCAATGACCTCCCATCATTAGAGACCATTCCACAGCCCTCCTCTCTCTGTCCTCTCAGCAGCATCTAGAATTTTAACTTCACCTTCCTCCAACACGTCCCTGGCTTTTCTTCCTCCTCTCTGGCCAGGTCTTCTCAGAGTCCTCTGCAGGTTCAAACCGCTCCCCCACACCACTAACTGTGAACATCCCTCCAAGGCTCACAACAGGAGGTGCTCAATAAAGTTTTCTTGACTGAATGGTGAATTCTGTTAACATCTGTCAACTGCTATTAATAGAAACCAGATTCCCATTTTATGGGCATTGTACAGACACGTAATTTCCAACCCATGTGCCACAGCACACTGGTGTGCCGTGAGAGGAACTCGGTTGTGCCACGAAAAATTTTAAAAAATTACATTATTTTTGAAAGAAGTTTAAAGCAAAGCATATTCTTTTTCTTTACTTGTTTGTTTTGAGACAGAGTGTCACTATGTCGCCCTCGGTAGAGTGCCGTGGTATCACAGCTCACAGCAACCTCAAACTCCAGGGCTTAAGCGATTCTCTTGCCTCAGCCTTCCAAGTAGCTGGGACTGTAGGTACCCACCACAACGCCCGGCTTTTTTTTTGTTTAGTAGGCCCAGGCAGGGTTCAAATCCACCAGCCTCAGTGCATGTAGCCAGCACCCTAACCACTGAGCTAAGGTGTCTAGCCTACTCTTTTTTTTTTGATCAACATAATTTACGTATGCCACAGAAGCTTAACTATAGGTTCAAGTGTGCCATTAGATTAAAAAAGAAAAAAAAAAAGGTTGAAAAACTGCTACAGACTGATCCCCAGCTTCTCTAACCGGCAGATGAAATCAGGAAGAATGGGGAAGGTCCGTTCCCACCCTGCTCTCATCTCTTCCCAATGCTCCTTAATCTTTTTGTTTTGGGTTTAGGAATTTTAGTAGTTATAGGTCTCTTTTGAGGTGGAAGGGAATAAAAATTAAGGAACAGGAAAAGAAATCCTCCTTTGCAGCTTTAATAAAGAGCTCATTCACTGTACAACAGTTTCCTATTGCCCGAGTTTTAACACTATAATAAAGATGGAGAACTGTTACCAATACAAGTCCCTGTCCACTAGAAATTTGTTAATAGGGATTTTTTTTAAAGCTTCAGTTTTATGTTAGAACAAGTTAAGGAAGGATGCAGGAAGGGCCTGAATGAAAACCAAACACTGTATCAGAAGTAGTAACAGAAGGCATTCATTAAATTAGATTTTCAAAGAATACAAATTATTAAAATGATTAACTATGGTTAATTAAATGATTATTAATGGTTAATTAAAATGATTAATCTGAATAACGACCCTCCCATTGATGTCCACACCTCAGAACCTGTGAATGTGTTGCTTTACATGGCAAAGGGAGAGGAGATCAAGGTAAGGACAGTGAGATAGGGAGAGTAACCTGGATTAGCCAGGTGTGCCCAATGTAATCACAAAGTCCTTAGAAAGGGCCAGTGTCAGAAGGAGATGTGACAATGGAAGCAGAATTCAGAGAGGGAACTAGGAAGATGCAACAAGTACTGGCTCTGAAGACAGACGATGGAACCACAAGCCAAGGAATGCAGGAGGCCTCCCGAAGCTGGAAAAGCAAGGGAACAGATTCTCACCTCTGAGCCTCCAAAAAGAACACAGCCCTGCTGACCCCTTGACTTCTGAACTCCAGACTATAAGAGTAAATCTGCATTGCTTTAAGCTACTAAATTTGCAGGAATTTGTTATAGTACCCAAGTGTTTTTGTTTTGATTTGATTTTTAAGTCTGGGTACTAAGATATAGTGTGTGTGTGGGGGGGGGAATAAAGTGTTTTTCTCATCCTCTTTACTCACTCAGTACCACAATCTGGTCCCCACAATGTGGGGATTTCTCTGCACATACCAACCAAGCAATTCTGCAGTTGATTCTCCTGCAAACACCAGCTGGGTGTGCTCTAATTCAATTCGATCCTGACACCATCCACCTGGAAATAATGTCACATTCCATAGAATGAAGGTTCAGTCCCACAAGCCTGCACCACCACCCCCAACTTCAGATGCCAGTCTCAAGTCCTAGGCCTGTTCTTTCCTGACCAATGGGCTATGAATTGGGGTCCCCATGACCCCTCCTTGGGTTCAATTAATTTTCTAGAGCAGCTCACAGAACCCAGGGAAATACTACACTATACTTACATCTACCCATTTATTACAAATATCAGAAAGCATAAAGATGAACCACCAGATGAAAGAGATGTATAGGTGAGGTGTGGGGGAAGGAGCATAGAGCTTCCAAGGCCGCTCCAGGCACCCCACTTTTTCAGCTATCTGGAAGCTCATCTGAACCCCACCCTGTGTTTTTATGGACAAAACATCATAGGCATGATGGATTACAGCACTGGTTACTGGCGATCGATTTAACCTTTGGCTCCTCTCCCTTGCCCAGCAGCCATGAATGGCATCTAAAGTGGGGGCAGTTCTGAGGGCCTGAACCCTCACTCTGTGGAATCTGATCCTATTTCCAGGAAGATGCAGTGAAAACTAAGTTAGACGACTGACTGCCAGAGAATTGCTTAGGGAGTGAGGACCCCTCCAACAACTGGTGTCAGCAGTGCTGAGTGACCAGGGGAGAGTACAGCACGAGAGAAACACAGTGGGTTTTTACTTGTATTCAGGGCAGAGTCCGCCTGAAGCTCACACACATTAGAAAGCCCTCCGAGAATACAGATCAGCACAGGGCTTTGGAAGGGCCTCCCTTCGTGAGGGGTCTGATGCTGAAACATCATAGCGTTGAGGCAAATCCATCCGCACTTGCACTGGAACATTTGTCCACTCAACATTTGACCCATCACCAGTACACACATCACCAAATGCCATCCCAGGGGAGGAACTCGAAGGGGCAGGAGCTGGAGAAAGCACTCATTGGACAAGCCATCTATTATACACCAGTGTGCCTACACCCAGAACCCAGCTTTGTCTCCAGAGGCAATTTTCCAAAAGACAGAAATAGGCTTATTTTATCACAGTGGTTCTCAACCTGTGGATTGTGACCCCTTTGGACCATCAGAAAACATATCCTGTATATCAGATATTTACATTACAATTCATAACAGTAGCAAAATTACAGTTATGAAGTAGCAACGGAAATAATTTTATGGTTGGGGGTCACCACAACATGAGGAACTGTATTAAAGGGTCACGGCACTAGGAAGGTTGAAAACCACTGCATAGAATGCATCCTTCAGAACAGTATTTGCCATAATAATCATTCATCATGCTCTCAATATTTGCTGAGCAGCACACAGGGAGGGCACAAAAATGGTTGAAATTGCCTCAAAGAGCTAAACTTCTGAAGGGATGAGAGATGTGACACCTGTATCACATGCTGCTTTGCATGACAGCGCCATTTCAGAAGAGAGATCAATCTTAAGGGAAAGTAAAAGGATCAATAATTCCCGCTGTGGTGACGAGGAAGCCACAGCCAAGACAGGGATGGAAGGTCGGGAGAGAAGAAAGAGGTTACCATGGAAACGACAGAGCCGAGGCGGACACCCAGCACTGTCCTCCCTGGCCTTGGTGTTTGGGCACAAACACCACCCTACCCTTCAGGTTTGAGTCTGTTACAGGAAAAATGCTCTGGCTCTAGGATGTACTTACTGACCTGCAGACGAGACCATGCTCTAGCCATGTTCCTGATGTGCCTCACCCCGGTGAGTGAAACCTGTGCCACACACTTCAGCAAGCAGAGGGAAAAGTCACATAACAGTTAAGGACAGTCTGGCCTCTATCTCAAATTTAAATGCAAAGAGTTTAAAAAGGCACATGGCACCATAAATAATGTTTCGACTCTAACTGGATGCTAAAATCTAAGTTACTCCCTCAGAGGGGTGGGAAGAATCAAGTTCGCAAGAGGCCCAGGCTGAGAAAGACAGGAAGACCCATGACACTGTGGGGAAAAGTGAGCAAAGGCATAAAGGTAAGACTGAACTTGGAACAGACAGCGCAGTGTCTGGCACACCGGGGGTTCTTTGTGAACATCCCGTGAATGAGTAAACACGAACATGTCTAGTAAGTGAATGAACAGACCATCCAGGTTATCCCGCCCACGTCAAAACTCCAGTCTCTGCACCGGGAACCCTGCCTGGCATTAACGGGAACTCTTGTCCCAACACAGAGAGTTTCTGTCCCTGGAATAACTTTAACCCTGGGTAACTCAGAGATAGCTGAAAGAGACAGACACCAAATACCTTCTTGCCCCCTCACTAACGGCCCCTGACTTTATCCTAAACCAACTTTCAAAATCATCAGTTCACTGGAATCAAAGCCAAAATCTCAATGTTCCCACAGGACAACGCCTACCCACAGGGAAGAAGTCCAACACTAGCCAGAGGCTTTGTCATCACAGTCTTTGACTTTGGCCACTCACCAGAAATAAATGTTCATTCTCTCTCTGGGGATTCCACAGGCTGGTGGCATATGGACCCAACCCACAACAACTAGATAAGATAGGGCAAATGTTCTGTGTCTGTGGATTAATCTGGGTCCAGGATGACAAACAGGTTTCATCACACATGGCAATTCTAATCAATCGGCAGGGGCTGAATCTCCAAGGCAGGGAAGCGTCATGATCTTCTAGCAGTGTCTGTCATGGTAGCGAGACAGAAAGTGATGGCGCCTGGGCCACGCATTCACTATCCTGGGTCCTAAATTATGTTGTACAGTTACATTACATATGCATAAACATATATTTATAACCATGTACACACCGTGTCTTCTTCCTGGATTAGTTTGTACAAAATAAAGAAAAGCCACATTACAAGCAGCTACATCTTAATCACAACTATGTTATTAAGTCCTAAGTACAAAAGAAAAAGAAAAGAGAGAGTAGGAAGTGAGTCCAGTAGGTGCTGGCACAGCTGTGGCTGGAAGGATCCAACTGTGCAGGCCCAGCCAGGGGACCCCTCTCTCCCCAGGTCCTCAGGATCCCCTGTGCCTGTGCCCTAGCTTGGGCACATCACACGCGAGGGAACTTGGCAGGGCAAGGGGGACTGATCCCGCAGAGTGCCATTTCCTGGTTAAAGCACTGTTGAGGGGATTTGTGTGGGCTCAGTAGCCTAATCATCCGTATTCCCAGGCTTGGGCCTAAAGATGCTAAATGCTGGCCCCACCTAACTCCCAACTTCCGTCTCCCACCCACTCTACAGTAAACAACAAAGCACATGAGAAATTCTTCAAGTGCCCACAGGCAAGGAGACTCCCAGCTCCTTAATGGTTAAAAGGTTGATGTATGTTAAGAACAAAAACTTAGCACGTGAAGCTGAGCGTCCATCTACAGAGGGGAATGAGGCTGAATGGAATGTGGCAAGGAAAGGGCCCTGCAGGTAAGACTTGGCTCTGCAGACAAGGTTGTCTTCAACTTATAAGGACAGGATATATTTCCACAAGGAAAGTGTAGTAGCCTCTGTTTATCCTGCTAAATGTGCAAAAAGGAGGTGGTCTGGCCACTCCTGGTGCCCCTCTGCTTTCTCTGAAGTAACCGTTACTGGTTGAGATCATGCCATGCTTTCGGGAGCAGCAAACAACAGCTCACCACCAGATATCCTGAAACTAAGTTTGACTACCTGCCAGGCTGGCTTGTCATGATTCTCTGCAGGCTTTCTGGCCCTGAGCTCATCCCACTCCATCCCTTGTAATGTCTACCTTCCCCACTGAGCTGCCGGGGCCCAGGGTACATCAGCTCCCACCAGAGGCAGGGGTGGGAAAAGGGACGATCTACCAATGTCTGGTGCTCCTCCGACACCCCAAAGCCTGTACATCAATTCACTGCACTGCCCGTGGTAGCATAAATGATTCATAACTGTAGTAATCAATACATTTTTTGCAGATGCCATTAGCCCTGATGATTTTAGGGGGAAATTATAGAGTAGGATGCTGGGGCCACTGCACCAAGTTGGTAGACACATAAAAACGCACAAATCATGGTGCTTTTTGAAAGTATGGTTTTACAGGGGAAACCTTAAAGGCACATGTATCGTTAGGCATGGGCTAGGATCAGCTCGTGTCAGTAAGATAGCTCCAGGTATCCCCAAAGCCACAGTCCTATGCCTATGACCTTTCCCAAGTTTCATTCTACCAACAGACACCTAGGGACAGGATGGAAGAGCACCTTTCTGTATAATTAACGTTCAAGGTCACAAATGGCAAACAGGAGGCAAGATGGCCATGACGCCCACCTCAGTGGTATGGCAGCTGTTCTGGTCCATCTCCGTGCTCTGAACTGCAGACACTAACCTGGCCTCCTGATCTCTCCCCGCAAAGCTCGAGCAGCCACCACTGATCATAACCAAGCACCAGGAGGTATGACTGAACATGAAACCCCTTTGTGCCCCTGCCTAACTCCTACTGCTGCCAGTGATGAATCAGTCTTCCTAGATCCTAGGCAGTCTGTACACCATCATGGGAGATGCTCTTTTAAAAACCTTGATGGTATTTTTCCTAAAGCAGTTCATAATCAATATGAGATGAAACAGAACTGTGCAAATAACAAAAAGCCAAAGTGATAAAAGTCCACTAAGCAAACATGCTAAGGATTCTATTGACATGTTAGAGGATGCACATAAAAGAAAAAACACAGAATCAAAGAATCACGGAGCAAACAACCAAATCCTTACGCAGCCTTGAAGACACTCCCCAAAACACCTGATTCCTGCAGGCCCCTCGAGGCTCCTCTCACAGGCTTGCCCCAGCCACACCGGCTTTCACTGGTATCTCAAACACAAGCAGCTCCTGCCTGTTGCAGGCCCTTCCCCAGGCAGCTTCCTCAACATGGAATGCACCGTCCTCCCTCTCCACAGACACCCTGTGATCTGCTCAAAAATCCTGGCTAACTCCCACCCAGGTTACAGGCTGAGACACGGTTCCCTCAAGGGAGCCTTCCCTGAGCAGGGCAGGACTCTAGGTCACCCACAGTCCATGCCTGTTGGAGTGAATTCCATCTAGGTATAAGGCTGGCTACACTTTCAATGGGTTCCATGCGAGCCGGGCAGATGCCCACTCTGCCCACCATTAACAATATAACCTACAGGGAATACTGAACCCGTGAACTAACGAAGGATGAGTGAATAAACAACAGGGCAGACAACTACATTAGAACTATAAGTCAAACAGGAGTTCAGCAGGAGCTCTGTGATGCAGAGGGCAATGAAGTCAGGAGAAAGATGTGTCTGTGACATCGGTGTCAACAATGAGGCATGATCCTGATAGAGGGGAGAAGGTGGACAAAAACAGCCCCCTGGGCTCGGCGCCTGTAGCTCATACACCAGAGCTGGCAGGTTCATACCCGAGCTGGGCTTGCCAAACAACAAGACAAGTCCAATCAAAAAAAATAGCTGGGCATGGTGGCGGGCGCCTGTAGTCAGCTAAGAGACTGGGAGGCTAAGGCAAGAGGATAGCTTAAGCCCAAGAGTTGGAATTTGCTGTGAGCGACATAGTAAGACTCTGTCTCAAAAAAAAAAAAAAAAGAAAAGAAAAAAAAAAATGGCATCCTGGAGCATGATACAACATCCAAACTTCATAAAAGATTAATAAACTTGACTACACAAAAAAAATTAAATGTCCTGCGGTGGAAAAAACTAGCAACAAAGGCTAAACGGGAGAAAGTATTTGCAGCATGTGGCAGACACGAATTTCCACACTACTACATAAAAGCAAATACAAATAAATAAGATGCAACACCACAACAGACACAGGAGCAAAGAACACAAAGAGTGAACAGAAAAATACAAATGATTTAAGCATATACAAGATGCTCGAGCTCATGCACAAGGAGTGCTATCCCATTTTCACCTAGCAGATCGGGAAAATATCTATAATATCGTGTTGGTAAGGGTTCGGGGGAACAGGTACTCACATACATTGTTTGTGAGACAAGTAACATGTGTACAACTTTTTTGCAGGACAATTTTTAGCAATATTAAAGATGAACGTGCTGTGACTCAAGCATTTTAGGAATTTCGCCCACAGATGTATTCATGCTTGCACGGGAAGAGCGCAGGCATGCACGAACACACGTCGCCAGCAGTGCATAAGGCAGTAAAAAATCTAGAAAGGACCTGAATATCATTATGGAGTCACTTAAGAGATCCAATGGAATGTAATACTGTTGTTAAAAAAGAATGAGGCTGAACCACTGGATCTGATATGAAATAATTTACGATGGTTAAGGTTTTTTTGAAGGTATGTAAATGTATGCACACGATATACTATGGAGCTGTGGTCTCCAACCCCTGGGTGGAAGACAGGTACCAGTCTGTGGCCCATTTAGCAACCAAGCTGCACAGCAGGTGAGCCACCTGGGGCCAAGTGAAGCATCACCTGTATTTATAGCTACTCCCCACTTATCCTGTCAGCAGATTCTCAGAGGAGCTTGATTCTCCCCTCTCCTTCCGGCATCAGATTCTCACAGGAGCTTGAACCCTACTGTAAACTGCGCGTGCGAGGGATCTAGACTGCATGGTTGCTATGAAAATCTAATACCTGAGGATCTAAGGTGGAGCTGAGGCTGTGAGGCTACTTCTGGAGAGCAGCTGCAAATACAGGTTATCATTAGCAGAGAGGTTTGACTACACAGAGACCATAATAAATCGATTGCTTGCAGATGCAGATCAAAACCATCCTCCCACCACCCCAGTCTACAGAAAAATTGTCTTTGATGAACTCAGTCCCTGCTATAGACTATAGAGAGTACACTACTCATGTGAGGAGCAGGAAGAGGCAGCAAAGAGAAAGGAGTCAGAATGTGGATGTACACACAAAGACGTCTTGAAACATACAAAACACCTCCTATTGGTTGCTTTTGGCTTCTAGTCGAAGGCGGTGGAGGAAACTTACTTTTCCCTGCATACCCTTCCACATGTTTACGTGTGAAATTTACCTTTTTGAAAATTAAAATATAAAAGAGAGAGAGGAAGGATAGATTGAAATGACTAAGGAAAGGAGAGAACCTAGATAGAAGACTGAGCCACTCAAGCTCTAAATAACCAGAGCTAGAACCAAGGCAGGTATGGTAAGAGAGAATCCCCTATACCAGAACAGGAGCCACTTAGGGGGAAAGATACTGGGTGATAACCTTGACTCAAAAGCAGAAAACACAACTCACCCTGTGAGTAGACCCAAAGCAGACCCAAACACAGTCCCTGGTCAAAAGGAGTAAACATAAAATTCAAATACCTGAGATCTGCTAACACCAAGATGAGAGACAGAGGTCAATCCCCAGAGATCTACCTTGCTGACAGTTGCCTGGTACGGGGATTTGTCTTCTGGTTCTGAGGAGGACCTATCAAGCTTTACAACTTCAGGGAATCATTTGATCCTGTAATCCCATTACTAGGTATCTATCCAGAAGAAAAAAAAAATATTTTATTACAAGGACATTTGCCCTTGAATGCAGATAGCAGCTCAATTCACAACTGCAAAGATGTAGAAACAACCCAAGTGCCCATCAACCCATGAATGGATTAATAAACTGTGGCATATGTGTACCAAGCAATACTATTCAGCCATAAAGAAAGATGGAGATTTATGTCTTTTGTATTAACATGGACAGAGCTGAAGAACGTTCTCCTTAGTAAAGTATCTCAAGAATAGAAAAGCAAGCATTCCATGTACTCGATAGTAATATGAAACTAACAAACAACTCCAGCCCCACATAAGAGCAAAACACAATTAAATTCGGGAAGGGGATGGGGAGGGGTTTGGTGGGTTCCCACCCATCAGGTACCACGTAGGAGTCTAGGGCATATCTCCTGGGTAAGGGTAACTCTGACTGGGACTGGGACTTACAAACACGGACAATGTAGCCTAATGGCATGTGCCCTTATGTTAATCCAAAATAAATTAAAAAAAAAAAAAAAAAACTTCAGGGAAATCAGGTCTCCTAGAAGACTAAAACAGACCAATTCAGAGGGGTACCAAGCCTCAGAGCTGATTTAATAAAGATGTAACGTGAAATTGCAAAGCAAAATGCCTCAGGCTGCTGTTTCAGGTCGTCCCCTTGGGTCCCTGTGGCCAGCAAAGGATGTATGTGACAACTCTAATGAACTGTCTGAATGAACTGCCCAGGCCAGAGCCTTGTCAGGGCTGTAGTCGTCTTCCCAGAAAACAGCACTTCAGTCATCCTTAAAGCTGAAACTCACATTACCAGGTGGAAACACCCAGTTCTTCACCTTAGGAGTACACATCTCACCACATCTCCCCTCCACTTGGAGCCCAACGCTTCTGTCAACATAACTATCTGAAAATAGAAACCAAGTGGCATAAGCACTGTGCTCTATCTCAGAAACGATGTCAAACACATCTGGGCGAATGCTCCCTAAGGCCTGCCTTGGCGAGGGCTTCCCTTTCCCTGGCTCTTAGGAAAACAGAGCACAGACACTTCCCTCCCCTCGGCCAAGGATGTGCCGGGGTCTTCTGGAATCAGCTGTTTCACAAGCAGCACAAAAATTCCATAAATATGCATTCTAGGGTACAAACCAAAGGACCTTAAATAAGTCATGACCAAGTACTAATTATAAACACAAGTATTTAAATGAGCTAAACGACTCCTTTTAGACAGCAAAGAACAATGTTAAGCTCAATGGAACACCTCCTACAGGTTCTTGAACTCCGAGGACCTAAACCTCAAAAGGTTTAAAAGTAAAATCAAGTAAAATCACATGACACACATTAGCATGTCTCTGCTTGTTTGCAAAGTTCTTTCACCCCATCATCTCGATATGGCACCCCAGGTACTTCCAGCCCTACACAAGCGGAACCAAAGCATGGCACCTAGAACACAGTCATGGTTACTCCTCAATAAATGCTAGGTAAATGAATAAATGAGTTTATCTTGTGAAAAATGTAAGTTTTCTGGAAGTATAAGAAGACAGAGGTAGGCAACTTCCCATTTTTCATGCACAATGGCTAAGTTACAAAATTCAATCAATCTTAGCCTTTTATAGTTCAGAAATACTACTTTAGACTCTTAGAAACTTCTAATTCACGGTTATTTTTCCCACTGTCACACTAAGTCATTGCTATTTGCCTGAATATGTCCCCCAAAACTCACGTGTTGGAAGCTTAATCCCAATGCAACAGTGGTGAGAGGCATTCAGGTCAAGAAGGCTCCAACCTCATGACTTGGTTAATGCTGCTCCGTGAAAGGCCTTGCAGGAGTGGGTTTTCTCTCTTGCCCTTGTGCCACATGAGGACCCACCAACATGGCCCTCACCTGATGCCAGGCCCTCTGATTTTAGACTTTCTAGACTCCAGAACTATGAGACGTAAGTCTCTGTTCTTTACAAATTACCCCTCTCTGTTCTTTATAAATTACCAATCTCAGGTAATCTGTTATAACAGCACAGAAACAGACCTAGACAGTCATTCAAATGGAGGATTTTCCTACTGTTGATTGTAATCCTGTTCGATCAGAGAATATAACGAAAAATCTAATCAGCACAATAAAAAAAAAAAGGTAAACACAGGGAACATAGCCCAGCTGCCATTATACCAAGATGAGGCCTGCTATGATTCTATGTCACAAATAAATTTGTCACCTGCATTCCAAAGCTACAAGGGAAATACGTCCTTCGGTGGAATGTTCCATAAGTCCCACTGACCCACAGCAAGAGATGGGCCTGGGACCCTGCCCAGGGCTGCAGTCTGGAGAAGTTTACCCCCTCTGTACTCCTATCCCTGACATTTCATTCAGTACAGAAGAAATCCAGAAAACATTAACGCCAAAAGTGAATAGGAGCAGAGAAGCAAATACGCATGAGTTGCTGGCATTCCTTTTTTAGAAATTTATTTGTATTTATGTATTTGAGGAACATCTGATACAATTTTCCCTTTCTTCCTCCTGAACATTTTTGCAAATGGAAAGCACGTGCACAAATCCAAGTTTGCTGCGTTCTAACGGTTCCTTAAACATCTAAACTTAAACCACCAAACTCAAACAAGCTACTTGTCAATATTTGGTTTCAAAATCCTACAGTCAGACTGCATGTGGTCATTGAAGGCACAAACCCTGAGAAAACAAACACAAGCACTCTAGTTACCTGCTCTGGTGTCCTGGGGATATGGCATGTTTCAATTGCCTAATTATGTAATTATCTAGTTTCATGTTTAGTATGTCAGTGTGCAGTCAAATTATATTCCACAAATGTGTAGAGGAGAATGGTGGGCCTTAATTAGGTCTTTATATCTAGGGCTGACCTAATGTTATTGATCCAGGTCTTTTTCAATGTTCACTTTAACCTACGCACCTACACATAGATAAATGTTTCTCCCTTCTCCAAGGGGGATGTACACACACTGTGCCTATGTCCCAACAGGCCAAGGCTAAGGGATACTCTGGCAAGTGCATTCTTCTGCTTAAACTCTGGGAGCCCTGCAAAGATGTCTACCTGCCTATTTCTCCTCCAGTCCCACTCAGTGGGCCTGGGACTCAAAAATCAGCTCAACGTCATTAGTCCTCAATGAGAATCCAGAGCAAGGGATCCAGCCTCTCAGATCTTCCCTCATGTGTGACAATATAAATTAACACCAGCTTGATGGAAAGAGTTTTTGCTTTTCCTGCTTTACAACCTTTGCCCCCTCCTCCAGAAAGCCTCTGAGACTTCCAGACCAAACTGATCTCTCAATAGCAAAAGTATCACTCACTCAGTAACTGTCCTGAGCAATTTACCATGTATTACTCAAGCCTCTGTATTACCTTGAAAACGCTACCGCTAACAATCTTACTGCTCCATTGTAAGTATTGAGCCATGATTCATAGTTCACTCAAAATCAACATGAGGTTTATGTACAATGCAGCGCATCAATAAATGCCGACAGTCATTCATTTGACTAGGACTCAAACAGTAAGAGATGGGATCTGTCCAAAGTACACCTGAACTCCTACAGACCTGCTGCCACCATGCCCCACGATGTGGTGGAAATCATTTACTCAAAAAACTACTATCTCCCCCTAACACAAATGGCCACCCCCAAGTAATTCAGATCAAATGTAATTGAGAAGACAAATGCCTAGGAAAGAAAATAAAAGCTAAAGTTCTAATTGGGGCCAATATTCCTCTAAGCAGGGAGCATTTGGACAGGAAATGATCGTTGTACAGTTGTTTTGATAAGTTTTTCTGTGTTTTAAATTTGACCAGAGATGACCCAATGAAACAGACATACTGTTTCCAAACTCACACAAATTAGCCTTCCACCTAAGAGATAACAATGGTTTAACTTTCTAGACAATGGTATGTTCTCCAAAGTCAATTAAACTAATGGAATTTTCTCCCTTTGAGTAAATCCTAGCTTATAATAAATAGGCGTCCAGTAAGTGTTCAGAATAGGGAAACACAGACTCAAAGACCTAGTTTTTCCTTTTTAAAACTTGCACACTTACATATTCACTCTTGGTGAGACTGCAAACTAGTACAACCCCTATGGAAAGTTGTAAGAAGATACCTCGAAGGGCTTAAAAGTAGACCCACCATTTGATCCCGCAATCCCACTGCTGGATGTATACCCAAAGGAAAAAAGGTGATTTTATAAAAAAGACACTCAAGTGTTTATAGCAGCACAATTTACAATTGCAAAGGCATGGAAACAACTCAAGTGCCCACCAATACATGAAGGGCTGAATAAAATGTGGTCTATGCATACCACGGAGAACTGCTCGGCCATAAAAAGAAACGGCAATCTAGTATCTTTTGGGATGACCTGGAGAGAACTACAGACCATTCTCCTAAGTGAAACATCACCAGACTGGAAGAACAAACACGTGTTCTCAATACCAAATTGGCACGAATCAATCAAGGTCTAACTGCACTTATCGAAGTAATTCTCAATGAAAAAAAATCAGGCTGGGGGTAGAGGGGATGGGTAGATTCACACCTATCAGGTACAGTGCACACTATCTGGGTGAAAAGCACACAACTTTGACTCACTCTGCACAAAAACAAAATATGTAAATAAAACGTGTACCATCTAATACCGTATATACGGTAATCTGAAATTTTTTTAAATAAGAAAAAAGTGTATACTTATAGATATTCCCGAAAGCTCAAAAGAAAACTAGAGTAACTTAGCTTTTAGACTATCATTGAATTAGAGTTATACAATGCAAACCTTTGTATCCATTGGGGCCAGGTCTCGGGAAATCTCTACAGCCATATCAATTACATACCGTATATACTCGAGTATAAGCCGAGATTTTTCGGCACAAAATTTGTGCCAAGTTCGGGTTTTTCGGCACAAATTTTGTGCCAAAAACCTCGGCTTATACTCGAGTATATACGGTAATCTCAACCAATAGCCTTGGGTAAGTCGTTTGTGGGCTAAAATGACCCAATACTGCTCAGGAAAACAGAAGAATTATGCAACTAAATGAACCATCTTTGCCAAAAAAACTGAACACAGATGCAACTACTCCAGAATGTAGTGATGTGTGCTTCTGTAAGTTTCTGATATCTCTGATACTGGTGTCCCTGGTTTTTAGGAATTCACAATAAAAATGACCAAACCACACTAGACACCTTTAACTAGGAGAGAGAGTCAGAGCATCTCCCAGCTTCCACCCTCAAAACTAACCCAAATGGGTTATCTTGTCTCAAGAAAACTTTCATCCTATCCTCTAGTGCAGGCGTCCTCTAACTTTGGCCAATTCATTGTCCCTCAGACCGTTGGAGGGCCGGACTATAGTTTAAACAAAAAAACTATGAACAAATTCCTAGGCACACTGCACATATCTTATTTTGAAGTAAAAAGCAAAACAGGAACAAATACAATCCACACCGCTTCATGTGGCCTGCGGGCCACAGTTTGAAGACACCTGCTCTAGTGTCTCTGAAAAAAATCACTGGTAATCAAATGCTCTGAATGGAGTGATGTCCTCTGCTAACCTATGAACTTGGCATGCCAAAAAATTAAAAGGTAGTTAAAGCCTGGGCAGTCAAGATTGGTCTCAAGCAAGGTGGAGAGATACTATTAAAGAAGCCACACTTGCCAGAAGCCACACGCACAGCTGGCTAGCCATGACCATAACACACATGCCTCTTATAAACCACACATCTGTAGATTTTCAAAGCACCTAAAGGGGTGGGGACAAGCAGGTTCACAAACCAGTTAATCAGTTCATCTTCTTGGCTTCCCAGTGCGGCCCATCCAGATATTCTAGGCAGGACCATTGTTCCCTCAGTTTGCTGTTTCCAGGCCATCTTCTCCACCCCCTTCCCAAAATAGTGCCACTACAAGATCACAGCATCCCCAGAGAGGCTGTCTAGGACTCACCCTGACCGCCAGGCCAGAGCAACAAGTGTTAAGTAGTGTGGTGACCTGTCAAAACTGGCACATGGTTCCAGTGATGGTCTTCAGACAGAAGCCCAGCAGGCTGCAGCAGCGGTCTCCCTGGAGAAGCTTTTAATAGGGCTCCAGGTGCCACCCCCAAGTGCCTCTGATTCAGTGGGTCTGGGTGACATTCAGAAACGTGCATTTTCAAGGCTCTGCCTAGAGGATCTAACCTTGAAGATCAGCTAGGATCAGAAGTCAACACACACTAAATTCATCTAAATTCATATTACTAATAACTCAAAGGACACAACATCATCTTACCTACTGCAAACAACAGTGGCACTCTCAGAATTCTCACACTTTTAACTTAATACACAACACAGGACAAGAAGCACATTCATCAATGCACAACCACCCCTCCCAGAGGTACCTGTCAGGTTTCATACGCCATCTACGAATAGACACAAGTGAGTCTTAGAAACAAGAGTTCTCTTCTTAAAAGCATTCCCCACCGTCAGTTATGGGAAAGTATGTAAAGAGATTGTCCAGTGAATATGGAAAGCTAAACTTAAATCAACTACCTACACCAGGCAAGGAGTGACACTGGCTTTAAAACAGCCAACCAGTCAAGTCAGGCTGTACACATGCCTTCCTTGAATCAAGTTCAAGGAAGAACCAACCTGCTTCTACTCTGGTGTTCTTAAAATAAATTCTAGAGGCACAAACATTATGTCTACACTAAACACAGACCACAGAAACCAATAAAGAAGGAAACGTCTGCCCATCCATGAAGACAGACGAGAGCAGCTTCTAGTTGTAAACCTTTACTGTTTACATTAACTAGACTCAAGCTGCCAGTTAATTGCCACTGGAGCTAAAGTTGCCACACAGTGAGATGTGACTCCAACCCTCTTCCCATCACTCTTCCACCTAATGTCTGAAATTCCCTATAAAAAATGCAAACCTACCCAGGAAAGGTAACATTTATGAGCTGCTAAACCTTATTTGCCTTCCAACAGATAATGAATCCCCTTTCTTGGGAAGAGGACTATGAAAACTGAGACCACTAGGATGGAACTGGGGGAGAGAGAAGGGGCCAGTGATGAATGTTTAAGAACAGGAGGCTGAGGGTTCTGGTGTCTCCCCACACACAGACCCTATGCATCCTACCTTCCGAGAAGCAAGCTCATATTCCAGAGAGAGGGAATTAGATATCTACTGGCCCTAAAGCCAAGATCCAATTTGCCTTTTACTCACCAGGTGGCATGGCCAGGGAAAGAAAGCTGTAGGGCATGAGTGGTGAAGCAGGGCAGGGGTCCCCAGGGACCCAGATCCCATGGGCATCATCTGGAGAGCAAAAGAGGGTAGTGATCCAGAAGGGATGGTCCAACCAGATTTGCTGGTGGAGACTCTCTTTTCTGAGGGGCATGGAGGGCAGACTTATGCTTGGAAACTGCACCAAAGGCTTGTGCAGACTTCAGTTTGTACATAATGCAATGATACGTGTCAAAACTATTAAGAACAGAGTATAAATGTCTTACCACAATAAGTAAGTGAGGAGATGGTTATGTTAATCAGTTACATGTAAGCATTCCACATTGTATATCAATCAGCACCTTGTACCCCATACACACAGTAATGTACAGTTATGATTTAATAAAGGAAAAAAATAAGCAGAGAGAAAGGGAGGAGAAATAGGAAGTAGGATTTAAGTGAGGAAAGGAGCCAAGACGGGTTTGAATGCAGCAGGAAGGCTGCTCTTTGAAAAGTTAGCACAGGCAGCATAGCAACAGCTACGCAGAATAGCCGCCCTGGACAGCAGAGCAGCAACACCTGGATCTGACTCCAGGCTGGAGAAGACAGCAGAGGGAACACCTGGACAGACAGAGCCACCCTACTACACCAACACCCCCAGCCACGGCTCCCTTGACCATCTCCCTCCAGACTTCAGTTTCAACTAGGAAGTGGGCGGGGTTTATTCACTGCTCTTCCCCTTCCTCGTGCCCACAATTTTACGAAAGGAGAAAGGACTCAATATTGTTTAGATCGGTAGTTCCCAAATGGGAATTAGCCTCCCAGGGGACATTCCGTGAGGTCTGGAGAAGGGAGGGTGCTGCTGGCATCTAGTGGCTAGAGACCAGGGACGGGCTAAACATCCTACAGTGCGCAGGATGACCCCCCACCCTCCAAAGAATTATCTAGCTCAAAATGTCAATTGTGCCAAGGATGAGAAAGCTTAAGTGAATGCATAAAATTGAAATCACCAGTGGCAGCTGGCTCCATGTCAGCCACAAAGCAGGTACTTACGGACGTGCAGGGCTGGGAGGATGCAGGAGGGGACGGGCAAGAGCACCAGGGCTCTCACCCTCCCCCAACCTGGTGGAGTTGAACATGGCCACGCTCTGTCCATCTCTCACCCCAACTTTCCCCTCTGTTGCCCCCTCCCTGCCACCTTCAAGTCCTACTTGGGGGCTCACCCTAAGTCACTCAGGAAGCAGAGGGTAACCCAGAACAAGAACTAGAACAAGGCAAAAGGGATTAGATGCTTGGCCAAGGAGGATGAAAGTAAGAAAACCCCAAGTAGACAGAACTTTAAGTCCCTGGCCATTCATCTGGGCTGGCCCCACCTGTTAACTTCCACACAGGTCCCGGGACACAGTATCCCAGCCTTCCCCTTCAGACCCCTACCTAATTCTTAATGCCTGTGGACATGAACACAAAATTCTAAGGGGATGTCATGCAAAGACCTGAAAATCAACACGCACAAGCCGTCCTCTCTCTGATAACCAGCCAATGACCTCGGGGGACCTCCTGGCTCCTCCTATCCCTCTCAAAGCTCTGCTGGCCCAGCCTCACCGGGACCAGTCCCTTCTCCTTCCTCTAGCCTGTTGTCACCCTTAGTCCCATTATTTCTCACTCAGGTGATGGCAACACCTCCAGAACTAAAGCTTCTCGGATGTTTGCAGGAAGCTATAAATGCAGCGGGGAGGTCTGTGTGGTGTGTTGACAATGCAGATTTAGTAGCTGGGGGGGGGGGGGGGGGAATAATATGGCCCCTTAAACACGCACAGAAAGTGATTTTCAACCCCACCCACCCCGACCACACTCGGCCCAC
>CAUYPK010130904.1:0-55282 GCA_963574355.1 Loris lydekkerianus | reverse complement strand
GTGAGGGGGCAGATGGGACAGTTGTGGGACAGGTGTGAGGGAGCAGGTGGGGCAGGTGGGGTCGGTGTGAGGGAGCAGGTGGGACAGGTGTGGGACAGGTGTGAGGGAGCAGATGGGATAGGTGTGAGGGGGCAGGTGGGGACAGGTGTGGGACAGGTGTGAGGGAGCAGGAGGGATAGGTGTGAGGGGGAATGTGAGGGGTAGGTGTGAGGGACAGGGATAGGTGTGAGGGAGCAGATGGGACAGGTCTGAGGGAGCAAGTGGGATAGGTGTGAGGGACAGGGTGGGGTAGATGTGAGGGGGCAGGTGGAGGCAGGTGAAGTAGGTGTGAGGGGGCAGGTGGGGCAGGTGTGAGGGGGCAGATGGGACAGGTATGGGACAGGTGTGAGGGAGCAGGTGGATAGGTGTGAGGGGGAATGAGGAGGATAGGTGTGAGGGAGCAGGTAGGGGCAGGTGGACAGGACAGGGTGTGATTTTCTCTGTAGAACAGAGGAAGCCAGAGACCAGGGAAGGTTTTACCTGGAAGTTAGGACCCCAGGTCAGGGCCCCCTGACTGTGCAGGGAGGAGGTGTGGCTTGTGAGTTTTCGGGGGTGGAGCCGCCCAGGATCCCCACTGCCTCCTGTATGGGGACAGATGACCCATGACCTTCATGCTTCATTTTCCTCCTTAGAATGTAAGTGACAAGGACAGGTTGTCCCACAGGTAACCACAGGTAAGCTTAAAGAGGTTTATTGAATGCGTGTGAAGTGCTTGGTGTCCTTGTTGTAGGTGCTTTAGAAACACTAGCCCTTACTGCAGCCCTCAGAGCCCAGTGTGTCCTTGGACCCTGAGTGTCTTGCCATTCAACCTCACCCTGTCCCTGAGTCCATCCTGCCTCCCTCCTCTGCTTCCCTTGTTCACTTTCCTCTTGCAGAGACGCTGGGATTACACTGCCCATCCGTGTGATGCAGGGGTAACTTCTTGTTTTAGATACATCTGCAAAGTCCTTTTTGCTGCAGGTGCAGGGAGTGGGACGTGAACACTTTGGAGCCATTTTTCTGCCTGACACAGTGGGTATACAGAGGGACTGTGTGTCTGAGAATCAAGTTTGTGTCCGGGAGCCAAGAGCTCACACTACACCTCTGGTCGCCAGACTGAGCTCTCACTAGATGCTACTTCTCATCCAGAGTTGCCCAGGGAGTTGTCTGAAAGCAGAGTCCTGGTCTCACCTACGATCTGCAGAATCACAGGTTCCACTTCTGAGTCTAGGGTGTGACTCGGGACTCTGCTTGTTAAGCCCCTTGGGTATTTTCTACACACACAAGGATTCAGGGATTGCCATTCTAGACAGAATGGGTTGTGAGCTAGCATGTCGGAGGCTTTCCCTGATCCCCCGAGTGTCAGTGAACACACCCTTCTTTTCTCCACCCCACCACCTGTGTGTTGTGTGGTCGCCTGATGAGACCATGGTTTGCAGGAGAGGGGGGGTCTTCCCTGCTCTGCCCATCAAGGCCACAGTGCCTGCAGCCCGGCAGGTGCTCAGTGAGGACCCTCTAATCTCCTGGCCTCAACACCACTACCCTGGAGGAACTTAGGGGGCAAAACTGTGGTTTGTATTCAGAACCTCCTCCAGATTGCAATGCAGAGCAGAAACCTGCATCCTTTTGTGTCACTAGCATGAACCTTCAAATCTGCGCTTCCTCAGAGTCAGGAGGTGCTGAGAGCCAGTGGGGCCCTGAGCCAGGACAGGGAGGGGTTCTAGTTTCTACTCTACCTTTAAGTAGCTGATTCAACTGTAGCTCTGGGCAAATCCCAGCACCTTTGCAGGCTTCCAACATGCAGGGCTGGGATGGGTCCCCTCTAACTCTGGCACCACGGGGTCACCGCTTTCACACCGGTCAGGGGTATTTTCTGGGCTAATTGAGCTTTGCCCCCAGTTCTTCACCCCCCTCTGAAAGAGACTCCTCATTACTCGCTCATTAGAACACGGCTTTAAATAGCACCTCACTTGCCGCCTCACCCATCAGGCAGGGTCTCCATGGAGAAGCAGTGCCCACGGGAGCATTCTCCAGTCTGCATCCAGGAAGAGTCTGTCGGCAGCAGGAGCCGTTCTCCCCCACCAGGGATGGAACCTGCTTCCATTTCATTTCCATGTGGGCTGATTCTCAGGCTATGACAATTAAAAAGAAGAAAAAACCATTTGCATTTTTCCTGGGTGTTAATGACCTTCCAAACCAATGTTCAATTGTCTAGTTTAAAACAGTGGAGAGCAAGTTAGCATGAATAATTCAACGGCCGAGGCACACACAGCATAAAAACCGCATTTTTGACCTAGTTCCTGAAGTTGAATCAGTTCATGTAACCTCCATATACACGTGGTTTCCGTCCTGAAAGGTGTGTGTTATTTTGCTCAACGATATCACATCCTAAGTAAACTTAGTGTCAAGGTTTAGGGACTTAAATTGATGAAGCAGAGACCTAATTTGTTTCACATAACCTGAAGCCTTAAACTTAATTAATTTTTCATTTTGGGCACAGAGGCACCTACTGGTTAGGTGTGATACGGCTCGAGCAGGCTTCGTACATACACAGACAGAAGGAAAGCAGAAAGGCGGGCGTCCAGGGAGAGCTCAGAGGACTCTGGGCTGGTTGTGAGCTGCAGCAGGGGCTTGGGCTGTAGCCACAAGTGACCAGTGGGCAGATTTGAGAGAGAATTGTGGGCTGACAGTAAGAAAGGATAAGGGTCCCCCCAGAAAGCCTCAAACCAATGGACAAATGGGAGGCTCTTATCCAGAATACTCCCATAAATCCTGTTTCTGATGCTGGCAAAAGTACAGAGTCCTGGCCCTACCCTGGAGCTCCTAAAGCAGAATTTCTAGGCGAGGCCTTGGGGAGCCCTAGTTCATATGTAGGCCCCAGGTGATTCTTTCAGTTACCTGGGCTCACAAACTTGGTACCTTAACACAGCAGAAATGTACTAGGAAATAGGGTTGCTGTAGATGAAAACTGCTCAGATGAGGCATGCTAGAGCCGGGTGGGCCTGGTCCCCAAGTGCAGAGCCGCTGGGTGGCACAACCTGTACATCACCAGGCGTGTGCTGTGTCCCAGTGCCAAGGCCCTGTGCAGAGTGGGTAGAGGGCCACTCAAGTTTTTGCTCATCTTAGAAGACAGCAACCTCAGAGGCCCACACCAAGGTGCCCACTGGAGACCTCCCTGGAGAGTGTGCACTGGCAGCCACCCCATCCTTGACCTAGGCTGTCAACCAAGCCAAGGGGGTAACACGCATTTTGGGGACATTTGCACCTTGAAGACTTGAGAGAGAGGGCACTGTTGCCGTGGTGGGCCTTAGCCTCCCACATGCTGGGTATGGACTAGAGAAACTCGGGGCAGACAAGCTGAGAAGCTTCTTGTTCCTGATACCCAGGGGAGTGGCACAGGCAGCAGTCCTCTCACATACACGACCAGACTGGAGCTGGAGGCCTCTTCCTGTGGCACCTATGATAGGCAGGTGGGCACACAATCGCTTCTGCAAGCTGGTTAGCCCAGGGCCCTGCCTGACCCTGCTGATCAAACTGAACCCAGGCCAAAAGTGATGAGGGTATCTTGGAAAGGCCCGAAGTTTACTGGTGCTGGCTTTGGCTGGCCATGAGGGTGCTGTCCCCATGAAGCGGATGACATTTCCCCAGGTTTGTCAGGTGCCTTCACACCTAAAAGGGGTTTTCTAGACCCCACCCATTTGAGGTGCTCTCCTATCTGAAGCCTGACACCTGGGACAGTTCTTTGGACAACTGATCTTAGAGTACTACAGGGGACATAGGGAGCTGGGAATCCTGGCCGTCTCTCTTCTTCCTCCACCCTGCAGGAGCCCACGTGAATGTCTACATCTTTCGCCTCTGCTGAAGGTGATGGTGGGCACAGCTTACTCCAGGGGCCCCTGGGAAGGGGCTGAGGTCCCCTCTGCAAGACCCCTTGTCTGGCCCCTTATCCTTCCCTGTCCTGCTCTCTCCAGCTCTGAATGTCACATGTCTGCACACAACTCCTTCCCTCGGAATCTACTGCTGCATTTTACAGACGAGGAAACTGAGGCTCTCAATAGTGAGGTAAGTGGTGCAAGGTCACTTGGCTTATAGGAAGCCGAGCTGGATGGGAAAAGCACATGTGTACCAGGGCTCTTCCCACTCCCTGGCTTCTACTCGACAGACTGACCCAGAGCTGCAGGGCCTTGGTCTGATGCCGTTCTAAGGTCTCACACCAGGCAGTCAGGTTCGTGGGCTTTGGTGGGAGCAGAGGGGGCAGGAGAGGGGGAGGATGCCCTGTCAGCAGGCACAGTTTGAGAAGCATTTGGGGGTCAGGTCTGGAGAAGTTGGGTGCTTCTGAGGAAAGGGGCTGGACAGGGCTCAGTGGCAGGTGGTTTGGGCCAGATGCTTTGGGCACTTGGAGGCAAGAGTGACCCAATCCAACCTTCAGCATTGTCCAGCCAGGTGGATTGTCGTGAATGCTGCTGGGCACACGGTCTGACACAGCTCTTCCCACACATTGAGTGTGCATACAGGTGGAGCACACAGGAGTGCTCGGTGCACTGCCTGGCCCCTCGAGGTGAAACTGTGTGCAGCGGTGAATTACCATGAGATACAGGCAAGCTGTGCATTGTGAGCAAGACGGGTTCTGTAGGTTTGTTCTTCAGTTAAATTTGTATGTTAGTTGCAACTGAGACAAATGTCTGTCTTAACATAGTACTTATTTTTATCTTTCTGTGCCACAAACACGTACACATGTTCAAACGTAACCTGATACAATCTTGGCGGAGACAGAAGACGTTGGCCTTGCTGGAGAGAAGTGGCTGGTGTCAGCCGTCAGGGTCTGATTCTGCCACTGGTGTCCTGTCTGTGAAGCAGGCAGCACCAGGGGAGGTTTGCATGAGATTTTCCTCTCTCGCACAAATGGGCCTGTAGCATCTCAGGCACACTTTGGGGACCTGCTCCGAATCAGGATCTTGTTCCTCTAACTTTGCTGTTCCTGCTCTAACTCTGTTGTAGGCAATGTCGTCAGGTCTGGAGTTTCTGGGTCCCTGTTTCTTTCCCTAAATGCATCACCTACTCCCCAGTTCTGTAAGTTCTGTAAGTTCTGTAAGTTCTTCGTTGGTTAGTCTTTGGCCATGGAGTCAAGTAACTCTATGATTAATCGTTTTCGCTGATGTCCAACTGCGGGCCGTTAGCAACCACAGCTTGCCTGGTTTGACTATGTCCTCATCTGTAAACCCCAGGAGGCAGCAGAGTGTTTCCTCGTGCCATCTTGTCATTTTCAGAGGGTCCTCAGGGGGGTGCTATTCAAAGTGCATCCAGCTTCCTGCAGGGTAGGATGCCGCAGAGGAGGCCGCCCCCAGGCCAGCAGTGCTCCAGAAGTTGCTGGGGTGGGTGGGGTTGGGGACAGGAGCCAGGGCATCAGGGAGGGGCACTCCGGTCTGTTCCAGGGTCAGCCTTGGACCCCAGTTGCTCAGATCATAGCTGGGCTCTCTACTGAATAATGAAGCTCAGAGAAAATGTGGCCCACGCACAGCCTGTCGCTCTTGGCATCATCCTTTACATTGAGAAGGTAACAGCTCAGCTCACCTTTGCCCGTTAATTCTTGGAGGACATCCTCTGTACGAATCTACGGAAACACTTACTGCTCTACCTGGCATACAGGCAGACCTGTCCACCAGAGCTCAGGGGAGGGGCAGCTGTCTTCCTGCCAGGGGTTTGATTATGAGGTCTAAGAGGTTATTTTAGTTTTGGGTCCTGGAACTCAAGCAGGGGGAGGGAAGCTGGCCCTGTCAGGAGCTATCGCCATCGTGTTCTGACCTCACGGGGCTCTGGGATGGCCCATGCAGAGGCCCAGCAGGCTGCCTCCATGGACATGGAGCCCAGAGCTCAGTGTGCTTCTGCTTTGTAACTAGGAGGACTTCATCACTGAAGATGTATTTTTTAGATCCTTCCCTTGGCCCATTTTCCTGCAGCAGGGTTGAGTCTACCCAGCCTGTGCTGGTGGTCCCCTCCTTATCTCTCATGCCACACTCTCCACACTCCACGGCTGGGAGTCCACAGGGGAGCTTGGTAAGTCTCTCAGCTTTGCCGACAGGGGAGCTTGATAAGTCTCAGCTTTTCCACCAGGACTCAGGCCTGAGGGATGCACCTGGTGTGAAGTCCTCAGCGATGAGCCTTGGAGAGCTTAAAGGCATGCCCTGGCAGGCAGGCCTTACAGGAAGTAGGAATCTTTTAAAAACACAATAAAATTCCATAAAAAATATCCCCTGTCCTGGTTTGCTGAGTTCTTAGAGGTCTGGCAGTGAGTCTCCTTCTCTGGCTCCCAGGTCTTTGCTGCCTCTGCAGAATTGACCGGTAAGGAAAACTCTGGTCTCTCTAAAAGGGGCCTTACACTCAGTTACTTTGCTCAGCAGGAGCTTGGAGATTTTGGGAGTGTTTGTGTGCGTGCGTATGCGCACAGGGCACTATACACCTGGGTGCATGTGACGTTGTGTGTCACATGTGCGTGTCTACATGTGTACACATGTGTATATGTGTGTTAAGTGTCTATGGGTGTGTGCGCATGTGTATAGTGTATACCTGTGCACGCGTGTATGTGGCACAGAAACACGGCCACCTTCCAGGTGGAGGGAGACCCTCCCCTGAAGACCTGATCGGGACTGACGGGGTCTGCAGGTGCTGGACCAGCATCCATGTGGCACAAATGTCTGCCCCAGCCCCTTACTGAGACTGGCATGGGCAGCTGGCACCCTGTGAGAACAGATTCTGTGTCCAGCAGGCAGGAGCCCTGTCTCAGGACATGCCCTGGAGTGGTGGGGCCCCCAAAACTGACGGGCCCAGGGCCTTGAAGGAGATCCGTCCACACTGCTGCTATGAAGGTGAAGTGCCTTTTCTCCCCTAAACGGCTCCTGGAGCTGTTCACTCCCCAGAGGAGGGAACTGAAACCCAGGTAAGTCCAGGGATTGTCCAGCTCCACAGGGTCACTGGCGGAGGCGGGAGAAGGAGAAGCCTTAAGTTGCTAGTTATGAATCGTTTTTACCATCACCACTATTGAACAGATTTAGAGCAGTGTTTAACCCCTTTGAGGACTAGGAGTCTGCTCCCCACCTTCTGTGGATGGATTGGGAGGAGGACAAGAGGCAGGACAAGAGCAGCCCTTCAGGGGGCAGCCCTTCAGGGGGCAGCTAGAGGCCCCACAGGCTTTAGCCCCGGGACTTGGTGCTGGAAACGGGGTCACACCAAGGAGAAAGGGGTTGAGCAGGAAGAAAGCACAAAGGCACCCCCATCCTCGGTCTCCCCACCCTGTAGGGGGAAAATGTTGGGCAGCGCCGTCAGCAGTGGGGGATATGCTGGTCTGCCCAGCTTCCAGGCACTGAGGCTCTAGTGAGCTTTCAGAGTGGACTGGTCAGGAGATACCCTACCTAGGCCCCCAGTGAAGGGCAGCCACCTGGCGCCCCAGCTGCCCTCCTCCAGGATCTGTATGAACTGCACACGGCCTTGCCTGGCCCACCAGTGGCAGCTGTGGGGTGTGAACAACTACCAGGCCCCAGGCCCAGGGCTCCCCACCATGCAGAAGCTGTGTTCTGCCCCCAGCACCCCAGGCCTGGGTCCATGGTTGATGCCCTTCACTGCAAAGTGCATCTCATCTCTGCAGCCAAGGCACGATGAAAACCTGGGCGCGAAAGAAGGGGCAGACACAGGGTGGAGAGTCGAGGCACGGGACTGCCTGTGAGCAGCGGGGAGCAGGGCTGGGGCAGGGTGGGATGCGAGCCTGGGCCACACCAGGGGCTGATTCCCAAGCAGAAGAATGACCAATGGGGTTTTCTTTCCGGTGTGGGCGGGCTTGCAGAGAGAAGAGGGAGGCACCAGGGCAGTTGGACTTTTCACCTCCAGACAAGAAGGATCAGGGGGAGCAGGGAAAGGCCAGGGAAGGCTGCACTGATTTCTTCCTCAACCTCAGCCAAGTGTCCTGACTTTGAGAAACGTGGCCCTCTACTAGGCTGAGTCAGCTGTTGGCAACACAGACGTGTCCTCTTACCACTGGGCACCTGCCAACAGTGTTAAACAGCTTGTGCGGTCTGGGAGGCTGGACACCTTGAATGTGGGAGTGGAGAGGTGGGAACAGGGCCGGAGAAGGGAGCTGCAGGGAGCCTCACTCTCCAGAGTATGCATACAAATATTTTAGCTATCCTTCGTGGTATAGAAAGAAGCCTACACACAAATAAAGGGGAAACAAACAATTCAGTAGAAAAAACTGAGCCAAAGATCAGCACAGGTCATCTCATACAAGAGAGAGTGCAGACCAGAGCGATGCCCAGGACACGTTGCACCACGCTAGTGAGGGGAAGATCATAGCAGCAAGTGGACCCAGCACACCCCAACACCCCAGGGATGGGATGGCACCAGCTGATGTCAAGGAATTAATCCAGTTGGGTGCAGTGGCTCACACCTGTAGTCCCAGCCCTCTGGGAGGTTGAGGCAAGTGGCTTGCTTGAGCTCAGGAGTTTGAGACCACCCTGAGCAAGAGCAAGACCCCATCTCTACTAAAAATAGAAAAACTAGTAGGGCATTGTGGCAGGCATCTGTAGTCCCAGCTACTTGGGAGGCTGAGGCAAAAGGATCACTTGAGCCCAAGAGTTTGAGGTTGCTGTGAGCTGTGATAACACCAGGGCACTGTACCCAGGTGATGGAGTAAGACTCCATCTCAAAAAAAAAAATGTATATGGCGTTAAAAGAAAGGAATTAATCGATGGGATAGCAGTGAGGTTGCTAAACATCTCAGCACACCTGAACAAGCCCACGTGAAATCTCACAACGCCTGGAGTTTGTTCTACATATATTCCAAAAAACACTGGCAAGGGAGACAGAGGAAACACACTTAGGAAAGGCCG
The DNA here is from genome assembly GCA_963574355.1 of Loris lydekkerianus. Taxonomy (NCBI): domain Eukaryota; kingdom Metazoa; phylum Chordata; class Mammalia; order Primates; family Lorisidae; genus Loris; species Loris lydekkerianus. The sequence goes on along the minus strand of CAUYPK010130904.1, from coordinate 46,388 downwards.
ATATGGTTGAAGTTGGGCTTTTGCATATGTGTGAGATTTTCCTTAAGAAGAGTTCCAAAAAGAAAAAAGGCCCCTAGGCCTGTCTGGTGAGAATGTGGGGGCAGATTCTCTCACTCAGTCTGGGGAAGGAGACTGACAGTTTGGGAAAGTGATCAGGTGGGCAGCTCAAGGAGTAGGCCGCTGGCTCCATATACGGGGAGTGGTGGGTTCAAACCTGGCCCTGGTGAAAACTGCAAAAAAAAAAAAAGGAGAAAACAGGAAAGTGATCAGGCAATAACAGTGTAATCAAACCACCTGTACCCTTGAGGCAGAATCTCACCATTCTACGGAAGTAAGGTCTCCATACCTAAGCACACACATGCAAAGAGCTTCATAGGGCTGCTGAGCTGTTCCCATCAACCGTGACAAAAATGTTGTTGGCACATCGGTACAGCACACAGCAATGCATGAGCCGATCTGTGTGGCTGACCAGCAGGGACACCTGCGGTGTGTGAGGTCAGATGACCAGGTAGCACACCGATACTCTCACTGCTATGGGCCAAACTGTGGCCCCCAAATCCATATGTTTAGTCCTAACTTCCAGGACCTCAGAACATGGAGATGGGACCTTTATAGAGGTAATTAAGCTAAAATGAAGTCATTGGGGTGGGCCCCATCCTGTATGTCTGGTGTCCTCAGGAGAGAGGAGTTTAGGACACAGACGCCCACAGAGCAAGGCCATGTGAGGAGACAGGGAGATGGCCGTCTACAAGCCAAGAAGAGAGATTTCACGCTTTCCTGGACCACGGCTAGGGCCACAGAAGTCTCAGACCTTACCAGGCAGCCCCAATCTGCCCCCATGTGGAGATGGCAGGGTGTCTCCGGGATGTGGGGGAGCATGTGGACACATGTTCGCACTGGTCCCTGTGGCATTCTACACAGGAAGATGTCCCCGATGTGTGCACCGTGACAGATATCTTCATAGAAGCATCACAGACATTGAGATGACGTGCTGTGCTATAGGTGTTGGTAGTAACAGACAGAAGGAAACGAAGAATTACCCCTGTAGCAACGAGTACTTAAACCATCAACTCTGGATCCAGACTGTTTGGAGTCTCAGCTCTGCCATGTTTTAGCTGTGTGACCTTGACTTAGTGTCTTAACCTCTCTGGGCCTCAGTTTCCACATCTTTCAAGTGGCAACAATAATAATACCCACCTCATAGGATAGTTTTAAGGATTAAGATAAATGAGCGACTATTTATAAATGACATAGAATGCCTGGCACATGGTAAATGCTCTGTGTGTTTGTTAAACAAGATAAATGCATCATCACAGCATAACCAAGGCTTTCCAGCCATTCCCTCTCATCTCTTTTCTCTATGCAGACAATTGGGGATTTTTTACACACATAATTGCCTTGCAATTTCAGCTGGATCTGGTGGCAGTTTTCACTCTCAACACATTTCTGAAGCAGTCTGTGTGTGCCCAGTTCTGCCTGGCGCCTTCAGGAGCAAAGCCTGATAACTGGGCATGGTCTTTGCCCTCAGAGAGTATTTGTGAAGACAGGAAGGATACATGTGGTGCAGGAGCAAAAACTGTGGGGCACCCCGTCATTACACGTACAGCTGCATGCCCTTCTGGGGTAGGGGCTGCAGGAGGGGGGCTGGGCAGTGCCCTGGTGAGGTGGCCCTTCCTTCTGGGGTCTCCTGTGTGCTTCCCACGAGCACCGCCATGCAGATGAGGACCTCAGGAAGGTCACACAGGAAGCATGGCCCACTGGCAAGGGTGTAGGGCCATCCGAACTGCTGGATCTTGAAGGCTCCTTGCAATTGGGAACTCCCAGAATAAGGGACTGGCCTGGGTCCAGCCAAGCCAAAGCAGCAGCAGCCTGGGAACCATGCAGCAGCAGCCCTTACTCTGGGGGCAAGTGGTCGGTGTTGGGAGAGAGGAGATGGGGCACAGCAGAGGCTGTGGGCAGTTCACACCTGGTGGGGACACGCGGGCCCTCTGGCGACCAGTGGGCCTGCTGGCGTGTCTTTAAAGAAACACCAAGGGAAGCGGGGTCTCAGAGAGCAGCACTTACAGTGAGGATCCCCAGAGCAAGCACAGGGTGAGGCCATGGGCTCCGGCCTGCAGCAGAGTCAGGGAGGCCATCCCTGGTCCCAGCACCTCCAGGATGAGCTTCCCAGCTGCCCAGTGGAGAAGCAGTCGCTGCCCAGTAGAAGTATTCTGGGAGGAAGGAAAGAAAGGAAGGGAAGGACTTGGAAGATGAGGCCAGTGCAGCCTTCAGATGCTCTCAGAGGACGGCCTGGCCAAGGCAGAGGCAAAGCCCCACAACGCCACCCTGCCCCCCTCGCCTCCCACCTCTGCCCTCTCTCTGTCACCCCCGTCTTGGCCCTGCGCTGCGGATCTCTGGAAGTGTATGAAGTTATGTGCCTGAGTGGCTGACAGCTGCCTCCAGGCTAAACTTTTGATCCACTGTATGCTGACATCTTCAAAATAGAGCGGCCTCCTGTCTCCCGGCCCTGTGGGTGTGCAGGTTCACAGACCACACTGCCTCCCCCCACCTCATACCTGGTCTCTGCCTGGTGTGCAGTCAGGGTCGGGGGCAGCTGTCCCTATAGGCACCTCCTGCAGTCGGGCAGCCCCATCTGCTCCCTGTCCCTTCATTTCCTTGGGGGAGGGGTTGGTGACTGAAGTTCAGGGGCCACCTGCCCGCATGTGTATAGGAGGGAATCCCTTACTCCTGGGGCCAGTCAGGCCACACCGGTGTGTGACACCTTAGGGGCCTTCACCATCTGGGGTACTTGATTTTCCTAAATGAGGGCTGTGACTGCCACTCACGGTGGGTAGGGCAGTGGGTAAGAGCCCGGCCCTTGGTCTTCTGGTGGCCCTGGAGGGTCTTCACACATTAAGGTCTGTGGTGAGAGGGGAAGAGTTGGGAGATAGTCAGAAAGAGGCAGATAGAGAGGAAAGGGACCCCGGGAGGGGAGCGGCAGAGGACTGGGGAGGGCGGGGGTGGGACAGTCCACATGTGACAGCCTCCTCCCAGGCTCATCCCACACCACAGACCCACCCACTGCACAGCCTGCACCCCCAGCATTCCCTGCAGTGGGCACTGGTCAGGGTGAGAGGGACACCTGTGTGCTGTCAGGAAGGACCAGCTATGGGGTTCTAAGCTCTGCCACCTGCACGCTAGAGTCCCGGTGGGTCCAGCCCAACCTGATACTGGAGGCCTAAGAACCAGGGTGCCCAGGCTAGAGAGGGTATTTACATCCCAGCTCAGGCAGCCAGGCACAGAGTGGTCTCCACAGACAAGGCACTGCCCACCATCCTGCGTTACATTGCTGTGACTTCTGTGGATGTCCTCTACCAAGGCCACGGCCCTCAGGTTTCCTGAGACAGTGTGTCCCAACTGGGCTAAGAGGATACACTGGGAGTGGGGGAGCTTATCTGCAACACTCTGGTGTTAAGCCCTGTGTCCCATCATGGTCAGCAGCTGTGGGCAGTGTTGGGTTCTGGGTCCATGGGATGAAGGACAAACAGACCATACCCCAGAGAACCCTGGGGCCTGTGAGTGCCACCAAGTCGTGGTTGCAGGTGCAGCTGGGCTTAAACAACACAGTCAGGCCTAAACGTGAGCTAGGAGCAGCCCCCTGAGCAGACGCGGTAGAGGCTCACAGCCACCACTTCAATACCAGCCTACCCAGAAACACCCAGAAGTGAGGTTTGCTCAGACAACTGGCATCCTGTGACCCAGGCAGGTTGACATACAAAAATTAACACCACAAGTGGGTTGAATTGTTTCCCCTCCAAATTCATGCCCACCGGACCCTCAGAATGCAACCTCATCTAGAAAAAGGTCTTTGCAGAAACAATCAATTAAGGGTCTGGAGGTGGGATGGCCCTGAACTTAGAGTGGAATCCAGGTTGTGTCATTACTGAAAGGAGGGCTCACGAGGACTGGCTGAGAAGGGCACATGGTCTCAGAGGCAGAGGCTGGAGCTGTGTGGCCGTGTGAGGGACACCGAGGGTTGCCGTCCACTCCAGGAGCTGGGACAGGGGAGGAGGGACCCTCTCTGGGCCTTCTGCGGGAGCACAGCCCTGCCCACACCTTCTCGAGCTCTTGCAGCCTCCAGACCTGGGAGAGAGCAGCCCCATGAGCAGCAGAGCTCCGTGGGCAGGCGGAGGGACCCAGGGCTGAGATCGCCTTGGCACCCCGGGGCTGCCTCCTACCCTTCATAGCGGGCACGGTCAGGGCGGTCTCCACAGTGCCCACCTATGGCTCACCTGAAGAATAGGTGTGGTTACTAAAGCAAAAGAAAATGCCATATTTTGAAAACACTTAAAGATCTGGAAGGTTTTACATAAAACTGTTAGCATCCCTGCCTTCTGGGGAAGTGGATGTTTTTTGGGTGAGGAGAAGTAAAAGGGAATGTTCGCTCTGTCCAGGGTACTTCGCTTCCATGTGAATTTGCCCTGTGGATCCACATGCTCTGTCTGTCCCTAAGGACTAAATAAGCAACCTGACCTCATCATTCTTTACCTCGTCCTAAGAAGTGTCTGTGCTCAGGCACCTGGGGGTTGCTCCTCTGTCCTGGACCTGTGGCTAGGGGAGTCTTACCCTTGACGCCTGGCCTGGGGGCATCTCAGAGAAGGGCCCCCCATGTGTGGTGCGGGTGAGGAGCCTGAGCAGTCAGGTTGGAGGTGTGGGAGGCCCAGATATGGCGGGACCTCTGGGTCTTATTCTCATTCCTACACCAGCGGCTCCAGTGACGCTTGGTCACAGGTATAGGGGTCCCATCCCCCAACCCCTGGGAGTGAAGCCTGGGCAGAAACGTGATTGCAGAGTGGACTGCAGGACCGTAAGGAGAAAGGCCATGTCTCTGGGTCTCCTCCCTTTGTGGAAGGTACACAAGAAGGTCTGCATTACAGGTGGGACTAGGCCCACACCCAGCACATAGAATGGGACTGCATTTGGAGACAGGGTCCTCATCCAGGGGTTAAGTTAGAATGGGGTCCTTAGGGCACCCCTAATCCAGTCTAACTGGTGTTCTTGGTGTTTATTTATTTATTTATTTATTTATTTTGCAATTTTGGTCAGGGCTGGGTTTGAACCTGCCACCTCCAGCATATGGGGCCGGCGCCCTACTCCTTGAGCCACTACTAACTGGTGTTCTTGTAAGAAGAGAGATCAGGACACAAGTACACAGAGGGACAACCGTGTGAGGACACAGGGAGGAGGAGAGGCCTCGGGACCCAGTCCTGTGACACCTTGATCTTAGACCTCCAGCCCCCAGAGCTGCGAAGAACTCTGTTGTTCAAGCCTATGTCTTTGGCCCGCTGCCCCCAGGAACTAAAGCTGCGTGTGTGGTGTACTGGCTCCTGTCCCCGATGCTTCCTGCCCTTGCCGGCACAGATTCCTTGCGTCTGCCTCTTGCTGTGGGATTCTGCAGCCCCCAGGAGTGGACAGAGTGCACTCATCTGCTGGTGACCTTGCATTGGCCAGGGGGCTTCCTGTAGCCTGTGGATCAAGAGTGAGAGTGATGACATCGTGTCTAACAGGGGCACTGCATGTCGTCTGCACCAAGGCATCCCCATCCCCCTTGCCTGCCATCTCTACTGCCAGCCCTAACGAGACCATTCCCAGATCCCAGGATAAGAAACATGTTGCATGTGCACCCACCAGCAGCCTGAGCACAGCCACCCCACTTGCCCTGAAGCCCCCAAAGCCAGATGAAGACGTCTGTGGTGAGAAGCCATCCACCTGCGGGGCTGTTTGTTACACAGCCTCTGGCAGCTGTGCTGGCTGATGGGTGAGCAGCCTCACTCCCACTCTGTCTCCCACCTCTCTCACAGATGGCCACTATGGTGAGTTTAAAAAATGCCTTGTTTTGAAGAGAAGAAAAGGAGGACTCAGACCAAGGCATTTCGACTTTATTCCGTGGGCAGTTGGGACAGCTGAAGGTTTCAGAGCGGCAGGCTCCACGAGACAGTGTGGGGCTCTTCTGCCAGTGCTACAGGGCAGCAGGGGAGTGGGGAAGGGAGGAGTGCACAGAAAAGCCAGGGCAGCACCGCTCACAGCCAGCCCCACCCCATGCTTTTGGAGGATTTTCCTCTTTGGTTTTAATACTGTGCTTAAATTGCAAGTTGGACAACCTTCCCAGGCAGAGCAACGGTCGGGGCCCTTTGAGGCCTGTCTTCGGTGGGCAGAGGGCGAGGGAGGGGGCCGTTGCTGCTGGCCCGGCTGCTCTCCTTGTCCCGGGTGAGCTAATCCAGTTCCCAGAATGGTGCCAACTTTTCCAAGTCTTCACGTTCTTCCTCCTCTAGCTTGGGGGAAAGTGCAGCCTGATTTAGACTTCTATAGTCACGCAAAGCATTTCTCCATGCAGGGGTCTACTCCAGGCTAGATTAAAAACCCACTTTCATGCCAGCTGGGTTTCCGACAGAAATGCCACGAGCTGGCACCTGGCAGTGTTATGGGGCTGCCGGAGTCAGGGAACTTTGATTTCTTGCAGCTCACACAGTGCAGCATCCAGCACTCTCCAGATTCACTGTGTGACTTGCATTTTTGAAAGAAAACGGTGTGGGAAGCCATGCTGGAACCCTTCTCGTGTGATTGGGAGCCAACAGCATTCTCTGAAGTTCCAGGGTGCCTGGAATGGGCACTGTCCCACACCAGACCTGCCGGCCAGGGAGCAGCGCTGACACGGATGCTCCCGCACTCCTTATTTGCCTACCCACGGCCATTTTCTCATTAAAGTCATTAACAGCCCAACACATGAGGTTTTTGAAAATGAGGCTTCAAGAAACCACTTTTGCAAAGTATAATTTGTCCCCATTTTCAGGCTCTAAGGAGAAGAGGAACTGTGAGCACGGCACAGTGCAGGGGTTGGACAGACCTATGAGGACAGAGTTGAAATGCAGAGTGGGCTCCACAGGCGTCCACAGAAGGCGCTACAGGAAGGCTTGCATCCGAGTCCTGGGTCTCTGCATTCAGAGTGTGTGGCCACAACGAATCACTAGATGAGACTCCAGAAAACACAACCACTTTGCAGCCTCGCTGGGGTCTGGGGACCATGAAGTGGACGCCATGTGGAGACACCAGCAAATCGGTGACTGATATGTGGCCGCTGAGCCAGAGGGTGGTCTCAGCAGGAAATGCAGCTGGTGCTGTTACTCAGCAGCCTGGTAGTGGTGAGGACATGGGCGCAGGCAGTGAGCAGCCCCCACTATGCTGTCACCTGCACCATTCACAAGGCAAACCTTGTCTCCTAGATGACGCACCTCCACATCTCTCTTCTCTATGCCCTGTGGCTTCTGCCAACTGTACCCTGTACCCAAATGCTTCTGCCAGCAGTGTCACCTGGGTTGCACGTGCTGGCCAGTGGGGCAACAGAGACGCCTGTGCCTTCCGTGTCTTCACAAGGGAGCTGCTTCTTCATGCAAGAGGAGCCTGGGCGCCCAGGGAGCTGCCTCTTCTGCGCTCTTGGGACGGAGGGAGGCATCCGAGTGCCACCTCTATGGCGCTCTGCTTGTTCCAGCCACCTCACAGCATTAATCCTTTCCCCTCATAACAACCATCTGAGGTGAGTCCTCGTATCCCCTACAAATGAGGAAACCAAGGCACACAGAGGTTAACCCATTTGTCTAAGGCAGTGCTTCTCAACCTTCCTAATGCCATGGCCCTTTAATACAGTTCCTGTAGGTTGCTACCCACAGGTTGAGAACCACTGGTCTAAGGACCTGGGATCAGGCTAGGCAGCTGTCTCCAGAGGGAGTGCTCCACTGTGGGCTCTGAGAATACAAAGACAGGTCCCAGTGCCCCAATCAGTGGGGAAGGGGAGCTCACAGCCCGAGGGACAGTGATGTCAGTGCTAGAGGGGGAAGAGCAGTACAGGATGGGGACACTGCAGAGGGAGGGGGTGGTGGCCGCCAGGTGGTCAGAGGTGCTGGGTGCTTCCTTCTGAATTCCTCCCTTAGAGTTTGCCACCTCACCTGCCACCTGCCCCCTTAGCCTGGTCACCAGAACTGCTACCAAGCCCTGGTACTTCAAGAGAAATTGTCAGGGGTTAAGTAGAAGCAGAAGATTCTTCCCCCACACAGAGAGGATTGGAAGTACAGAGTTGTGAAGAGAAAGACATCTGCGCCGTGGAGAAAAACTCTGTTTACCTCTCCTTGGAAAACTCAAGAGCCCTTGGATGTCACTTTAAAGAAGCTGAACTGTTCAAGACATGAGCTGGCAATGGAGGCAGGCAGGTGGTGGAAACAGAGGCAGAAGCAGGTGACAATGGGGGTGTGTGTGTTTCTAGTGCACAGCCGAGTGTAGCCATCCAGCCTGTAGGGTTGGACGGGATCCTGTAGCCAGAGAGGCCTAAAGGCAGGGCTGCAGGGGGCCAAGTGAGCACCGGAGACTGACTCTAGAGGCTGAGCACTGGAGGCTGAGTCTGGAGGCTGAGTCTGGAGGCTAGAGTGCTAGCCTGGCCCTGGATCCACCAGTCACAGGATGTTGGCAGCCCTAGCCCCTCTGAGCCTTGGCGCCATCATCCACACAATGAGGGCTGCCTCAGCAGCCCAAGGGTCCTCCGGGGCCTGCCATGTGTAGTTTTCTGTTTCCTCAGGCTCAGAAGACTGCAAAAGGCTGACCCTGACCTCCCTCCTCAACCTCCCAGCCTCTGTGGATGGTTCGTGACCCCCTAACTCCTCTAGAGCTCAGTGCGTTGATCCTCTAGGTGCCGTGACAGTGCAAACCTGGTGGCTTAGAACAACGGAAATGTATTCTCATACCACTCGGCTGGGGGTGGGGGGGCTGGTTCCCTTGGAGGCGCTGAGCAGACTCCGTTCCAGGCCTCTCTCCAGATCTCAGTGTCCCCTGGCTCCCAGAGCCATCTCTCCAGTCCCTGCCACCTTCTCCACACGCCTTCTTGCCACATGTGCCTGTGTCTCCTCTGGTCAAAGCCCACCTGCTCCAGCACGGCCTCATCTTAACTAGTCACACCTGCAGCGACCCTATTTTCAAATTACTTCACTTTCTGAGGTCCTGGGGGTCAGGGATTTCATGTCTCTTTTGGGGACACACAATTCAACTCATAATGTTATTTCTTTACATTTAAAACACCATTATCTCCTAGGAGTTTTGAGAGGATCAAGTAATTTTTACATACAAATTTCTTTGCACAGTGCCTGGCACATATTTGGAGATAAACATTACCTATTATTGCTGTCATCCTGTAAAAGTCTTGTGAGATTCGGCGAGGTCAGGGCTAAGGAGACAGCTGGTTTGGGGCTGTGCAGGCTGAGATTTTCTGCTTAAATTCAGACTAAGAGCTGGTCAGGTGTCAAGAGTTAGAAGCACAGACCCCAACCCCATGTTCATCTTCCTGTGCCCAGATGGCACTGTCCACCCCCAGGATGTCCATTTAAAATTGAATTTTAAATGATTTTTTCTGGCTTTCAAAGACCAACCCAGTCCCTAAAGCAATACACAGTCCCTTAACTGCTAAAACACAGAGGCTAAGCAGGGTGTGCTGGCCAGGGCCTGCTCGCAGGCTGTGGGACCACCCTGATTTCTATGGTGTAGGGGCTTCCCCCAAGGACAATCTTAAGCCTCAAAAGAGAAGACTTTGAACAAGGAGATACGGAGAGCTAAATGTGCACACTGGCTCCCAAGGGCTGTGTGATCCTCAGGAGAAAACTCCCACTGCCGCCTTTGTCTATGGGGATACAGCCACTGTATATTTCTCGGTCTGATTTCATTCATGGTCACCACGCCTGCTCCTCCCCCGTGGAGTCCTCAGCCAAGACCCCCTGTGGTCTTCAATAACAGCAAGCACAGAGGGAGGCCAGGGTCAGCAAGCACCACCTGCCTGCCGCTGATTCACCTCCTTTTGTGCTCCTGCTATCCTTTCCTCAGGTGAGACTCATACAGGTATTTACTGAGCTACTGTTATGTATTAAGGTTCTGTGGGAATGCAGAATAGCAAGTAAACAATAGGAAGGTGCCGGCCATCCTGAAGTAACAGCCCAGGCTGTGTCTGGCAGACGGCCATTGGGTGCTGAAATGCTGCTTACAAGCAAACATCGAAAGAGGAGTTCAGGAGCACAGGGGCTGAGGCCATCCTGTGGGCGGGGCTGCTTCAGGGAATTGGGGCAGAGTGAGGAGGAATAAAGACTCTAGAACTGATGTTTCCCATCCTTGCATTGCCAGAACCCCCTTTTAAAAGCATGTCTTGGCTGGGCACGGTGGCTCACACCTGAATCCGAGCACTCTGGGAGGCTGAGGCAGAAGGGTCGCTTGAGGCCAGGAGTTTGAGAGCAGCCTGGACAACACAGTAAGACCCCAATCTCTAAAAAAAAAGTAAAAAAAAATAGCCAAGTGTGGTGGCAGGTGCCTATAGTCCCAGCTACTTGGAAGGCTGAGGCAGGAGGATCACTTGAGCCCAGGAGTTTGAGGTTGCTGTGAGCTGTGATGATGCCACTGCACTCCAGCCTGAGTGACAAGAGTGAGACTGTGTGTCTTAAAAAAAAAAAGGAAAAAAAACCCCATGAAACTATCTCCCAAGTGGGTTTTCATATTTGAAATGAAATCGTTCATCTAGCAAAGAGACTGCATGAATTAAGAAGAAATTAGTTCTCTCCAATTTTCACAATTAACATCAATCAGAGCTTCTGGCAGCCCAAGATGACCAGCGGAAACACATCAAGTTGTATCCTTTTAATCAAGCTCAAGGGCACCCGCTGTTTGTTAGCCGAGCAGTGTGTGTCCCGGGACCTCTGGGTCCAAGACGCTGCAGCAGGAGCCTCCAGAGCATCAGGCAGTGCTGGTCATTCAGCAGTCCCCACAGAGGCAGACTGAGTGTCCTTGGCTAAACGGAGGCAGAGGAAGGTAGTCCCAAAGGGAGCAAGTGAGCACATTTCCTTGCACCTGCTATTTTGGGGTTCTGGGAAGCAGACATCAAATAGTCAGAACAGCACTGGACTTGGAGCAGACCTAGTTCTTGCCAGCCGTACAATCATGGGGAAGTCACTAAATCTGTCCACACCTCAGTTGCCACGTCTGTCAAATAGGTATGATGCCCCCCGGGCAGCCTGTCCCACAGGGTGTGGTGAAGAGCTCCGGAAACAAACTCAGCAAATGTGCAGCATGGTCAAGGCCTCCCTCAGCCTCCTCAGCCCCACCAGCATGGGGTCGTCACTGATGCCTGCTCTATTTCCTCAGGCCTGTTGTCCGGCTGCAGCCTCCCTCTATGCTCTCCTGGTCCCAGCCGTCCCTCCTCGGGACTGCTTCAGGAGGCGTTCTCCACCTCCACCCACACAAATATTCTTGCCAGAATTGTGCTCCTAAAACAGAGACATGACATTATCTTTCCCCTGATTAAAAGCTCCCTCTGGTTTCCCCCCTGAACCCAAGCCCAGCAGCTGTATACACATGGACCCTGAGCCCTGACTGAGGCCCTGTGGACACGCTGGACCTCCCACAGCCCTGCACACACTCACCCTGAGCTCTGTCTGAGGCCCTGTGGATATGCCGGGCCTCCCACAGCCCTGCACACACTCACCCTGAGTTCTGTCTGAGGCCCCGTGGACATGCCAGGCCTCCCACAGCCCTGCACACACTCACCCTGAGCCCTGCCTGGGGCCCTGTGCACACACTGGGCCTCCTACAGCCCTGCACTTTGTATTTTAATTTTCTTCTGACAGAAATACCAATCTGTGCCTTATCAAGTCTAGCAAAAGCCTAACCCAGTGCAGGTCCCTTCCAGGCCTCTGCCCCACCCAGGTGACCCCACAAGGCCGCTCTGGGCTGATCAGGAAAGGGCTCCCTGGCGTCACTAAGCCATCCTTGAGAGGGGATCATATTTTGTCAAGCTGTATTCAAATGCTGTAAATTTGGAAGCCCATTTAGAGGAACAATGGGAGCAGAAAGATGAGTGTTGGGTAAGTCACTGTTGCACCGTCTTTGGCAAAGTTGTGAGCTCATGTTCTCTTTGTCCACGTCCACAGATGAGCGCTCCAGGACTAGGGCTTTCCGGTGTGGGAATGTCAGGCATTCACATGCCCGTACACCAGAGCCAAACACTCACAGTGGAAAGCAGCATGGGCCTCTTCCAGACAACACCATTCCCAGCCGTAGGAAGAGGGAACTATTCCTCTTCCTACGGGGTTATTGTTTCCAGAAAGCAACTTCAGACAGTGCACCTGCGCTGCCAGCAAGCTTGGCAGAGCCTCCTGAGGGCCAAGCCACCGCCTGCAGAGCCAGGCCTGCCAGGCTGCGTCCCAGCCTCTCACTGGTGCTGCTGAAGGAGAAAGTGGCCGACACAGAGACCAGACACTTGCTTGGCAATCGGGTTGTTTCAGGTGGAAAGGTAGCAGGCAGCCAGGTGGGCGAGGCCGCACCATTATCGATCGCTGGGCACACTCCATCACAGAGGGACATGAGAAGGCCACTGCCCTTCAGATGGCTCCCAGGACTCTGTCTGCAAATAGACACAGAGAAGAAATCCTCAGGGATGTAACAATCTGCAGATCACGTGGAGAGTGTCTGACTACAAAAGTGTGACTCTACAGAGCAGGTCTGCAGGGCATTTCAAATCCAGCAGTCACCGAAGACCCCACAGAATGAGGGGGAAGTGCCGGTCCTCACTGCTTGGTGCCAGCGAGCGAGGCAGAGGCCCTCTCTCCCTCCCAGCTCATGCTGAGCCTCTGGGTAAGGCCATTTATTGGATATCTAAGGAAAATGTCATCTTGGGCTGCTGCAGCAGTTGGCACAATGTGGAGATGCGAGAGAAAGCAGCAGTCATTTAAAATTGAATTTTCAATTATTTTTTCTGGCTTTCAAAGACCAACCCAGTCCCTAAAGCAACACGCAGCTGTTTTTTCCCCCCACACTCTCTATGAAAAAAAAATGCACATTTTTTAAAGAGCAGCAGTAAATGGCTCTTTTTTTTGACATTTTGTGCTTTTACACACTTTCCCAATGTTTAGGATGGAAATTCTAAAACCCTTGTGGAATTATAGAGTACTCCAATTTCCCATTTTGAGACCTCTTTGAAAGAGGGCTAAATTTCCAAACCGTATTGCACTCCCTCTCGGTCCCTCAGTCCATTTTTTTCTTTTCTTTTCTTTTCTTTTTTTTTTTTTTTTTTTTTTGAGATAGTCTCACTATGTCGCCCTCAGGTTCCTGAGCTCTAAGCATCATAGCTCACAGCAACCTCAAACTCTTGGGCTTAACAGATTCTCTTGCCTCAGCCTCCCTAGTAGCTGGGACTACAGGCACCTGTCACAATGCCCAGCCATTCTTTTGTTATTTTCATTGTTGTTTAGCAGGCCCTGGCCAGGTTCGAACTCACCAGCCCCAGTGCATGTGGCTGGCACCCTAACCACTGAGCTAAGGGCACCAAGCCTCTATCCCTCAGTCTAAACCTTGTTGGACATTATGCATGTGGCTAGCCCTGCAGGGCGCTGGGGCAGGGCCCTGACCTGCACGTGGACTGGGGCCCACCTCAGCTCTGCTCCCCCTGAGACCACAGGCGCCCCCAACTCTCCACACTGGACCCTGAACTGTGCTCTCCTGCCCGGGGCTGCAGAAACAAGATTTCTTTCCAAGGAAGCAGACCTGCCAAGGGGCCATTTCAGCCCTAGGGCTGCAGTGGGCCCCTTGGCCCAGGTCTTGGCATGTCTGTAATTGTGTTCGGACCACCTAAAAATTGGGCTTCTCTAATCCCATGGATTCACTGCCCAGTCTCGTACGAACATTTGGGTTTCCAAATGACTTTCCAGTTTTCTCAGGTCACCACCCTTCAAGCTCAGGCTCATTAAATGTTTATCTCCAGGCCGACCCGTCGGTGACGTCACCAACTGCACCGGCCCCGCCTTCTCTGCAGTACTGATTCTGCGTCCCAGGCTGTGTGCATTGAAACTAGCTCTTTGACATTTTAAGGACTTCCTCAGGCTTGCATCCTTCAAAGAAGGCTGGATTTTGAGCTCAGGACATGGCCTGCAAGGTGTCAGGCCCACCGGTGGCAGGTCGGCTCACTACCCTGTTGCACAAGGGAGTTACACTCATATTTTAATGAAATTAGAAGATATATGCTTCATGCTTTCCATTTTGTGATATTTCCTGAGAGAGTCCATGTTGTGAGTTTTTACAGCTAATGATTTTCTCCACTCACATATAGGTGATTTACAAAGATACACTGTTCTCAGGAAATAACGCCAAATTTGCTTGAATGTAAATGTCTTTAGTCAATAACAGTGGTAAGAAACCCCCATTACCTTCAGTAAAAGTGCACCAAGTTGAGTTCTGGTTTTGGTGAGAAGTGTGTTGGACCTGTCTGTCCATTTGTCTTCATCCCTGGCTGTCTGGATCACAGAGCCACCAAGGGCCACTGCATGGGGCGAGTGGGTTCCTGAGCTCTAAGCCCAAGTGCTTCTGCAGAGGTTCCTCTTCCTTCTCCCTCACGGCTGCCTTTCGCTTGGTTAACATGTGGCCCTTTACCCACACACTCCTTTGAAGAAGGGAGTGGGTGGACATGTCACCTGAGTCTTTCAGGCTGGTGGTGCACACTGTGTGGTCCTGGGCCCCACTCACCCATGGGGCTGGACCCAGTATCCTATAGGAGCCTCCCCCATCTATAGGGCAGGAGGGGCAGTGCAGGTTATGAGGGCAGTGACCGTCAGCAGGGAAGGCCTGAGAGGAGAGAGGTGCAGCAGGCTGAGGCCTCTCCCCAGGGTCCCTGTGTTGTTTCTTCTCTTCAAATACACCCGTGAAGAATTGTTTATACTGGAGAAGCTGTTCTCAGAGCCAGCGGGTGGCTGCCAGGATTTATCTCCATTTGCAAAATGGGGACCAAGGCATTATAAGAGGCAGGGGCTGCCCATACCCCAAGGTGGAGGTGAGAGCCTCTGGAAGAGTCACTTCCCCAGCTTCTTCCATCCCCTGCCCCCCACCTGCTTTGTGCTCGGGAGGCTCGGCCACTGGACATAACCAAGGGATGCCCTTCACCTTCACCTCCAGCTGCACTGGACTGAGGCAGGGAAGCGGGGTTGTCCCCACCGCTCCTGCCCTTTAGCAGCTGCCTATTTGCATGTTGTCCCTCTCTAGGTGCAGGTGACCACTCTCTCTCCAGCCCTCAGGTCCCGGGAGGGTGGTTACCAGCCCAGGAGTCTGCACATCGCCTGGGTTCCCTGCACTCTGCACACACCCTGGACACTCTCTGCCAATTGCCATTCAGGCCACCTCTTTCCCTTTGGAAACGTGACTGATTCTTACAACCTGACTATTAACTTATCTGTAAGTAAGTTATCTTTCCCAGTCTTTCAAGCAGCTTTGGAGGCCCTCCTTCTGCTTTCTCCAAGCAAACTCCCTGGCCACCTGTCCTGCCTCTCTGGCCGCAAGCTGGGATGAATTTCTCAAGGTCCTTCCGTAGGCGAGGTCCTGTGTCTCCTCCCAGTCCCCACATAAATTACTGCCTGCTGAACTGCCCCTGTCCCAGACTCAGGTCATCCTAGAGAGCTCTTCAAAGACCTGACCCACGTGTCCTTTCCTGGGGCATCCTTCCCTGACCTCAGGCCAGGCAGGTGCTCTCTGAGTGTCCTGTGGCCCTCGGCCCTGGGTAGCAAGCCCTCCACACTCAGGTGTGGCTCCTGGCTTTGCCCTGGGAGCTCCCTCTGTGTGCAGAGGACCTGCTGTGTCTGGGAGGAGAAGGCCACCACGGCTGGACTCTCTTACCCAGAGGCAGCGGCACCCCTGAGGGAAGGCTGACTTTAGCATAGCAGTCAGGGTTGGGAGGCTTTGCCGTCTGGGGACCTGGATTTAAATCCTGCCTCCAAGCCTTGCTAGCCATAATCCTCCACAAATGATTTGCCCTCTCAGACCTTGGTTTCTTCCAAGGGGGAATGGTTACTTTCCTGTGTGTGTGGTCAGGGCAGCTCATTTCCTCTTGGCCTTGAGTTTTGCCTTCCTGCTGCGCTGCTCTGGCCCACAGGCTAGTGGGACCACTGTTAAACAGGGGGAGCTCAGGAAACACTAATCAATGGGATGATGCCTGAGGCTTCTCTCAGACCCGGCTACAGACTGAGTTTTGCTTCTGGAAGTCACCAAGAAGAGCAGTAGCTAATTGCCTGGTTGGGAGAACGACGGAGGCTTTTGCTGCCACTGGGATCATAGGAGTGATGCAGGCGGTGGGCTGGGGGCCAGGCGGGAGTGGACATACCTCTACAGTGTCCATGTTCCTGTGAGGGACGCCAGCAGGCAGAAAGGACCACAGGTGCAGCCAGGGTCCTCCATACTAATCCCTGCCCATCCCCCCTGCCCGTGGAAAGGTCACGTGTCCACAGAGCTTCCCTCCCTCCCTGGAGCACCCATCATGCTGGCACATGCTCCATGCTGCACTGGACCCTTGTCCTCCCCTCCTTGTTCCCTGTGGTAGGGTTTGTCTTCCTAACTGGACAGTAAAGTTTGCAGGTAAGAATCAGCACAAACTCATGGATGGGTGAAATCAGTAAAAGTAAGAGAGATGGGGGCCGGGCATAGTGGCCCACGCCTATAATCTTAGAACTCTGGAAGGCCAAGGTGGGTGGATTGCTTGAGCTCAGGAGTTTGAAACCAGCCTGAGCAAGATCAAGACCCCATCTCTAAAAGAACAGCCAGGCATTGTGCTGGGCACCTGTAGTCCCAGCTCCTCGGGAGGCTGAGGCAAGAGGATTGCTTGAGTCTAAGAGCTTGAGGTTGCTGTGAGCTGTGATGCCACAGAACTCTAACAAGGGTGACAAAGTGAGACTCTGGTGCTCAATGGAACACTGGGGACCTCAGTTTCTTCTTCTGGAAACTGACGAGGCTGGAGGATTGTCTGATTTTTATTCCCGGGGCCACCAAGTGGGCACCCCCAGTGATGCCTTATGCACTAATGGTGATGTCTATATCCTGCTTTGATCTGAATTATCCCCTTGACAAGGGTTGGCCTGTTCTTTTTAAAAAATCTTAATCTTAATCTATCTTCAGTTAAAGCTCCACATAACACTTCTTCATCCGATGGCCATGCTGTCCCAGGAGCCTCAGACTAAAAGGCTTTTGTACAAACTGTATCCCCAGTGAGGCTACATTGTGTTTAGATACAGGGGCCAGAGTGAAAGAGAGTAGAGGAGTCAGAACACAGTGACCATCTCCAGCCCC
This sequence comes from Loris lydekkerianus, assembly GCA_963574355.1. Classification (NCBI taxonomy): domain Eukaryota; kingdom Metazoa; phylum Chordata; class Mammalia; order Primates; family Lorisidae; genus Loris; species Loris lydekkerianus. The sequence goes on along the minus strand of CAUYPK010130904.1, from coordinate 29,234 downwards.
TGCAACACCCACAGGTCTCCCGCTTCAACCGATGCCCATCCAGAGCCCCATCTTTAAGTCTAAAATGCCAGGGACTTTGAGCTAATGAGCCAGAAGGATCCTTAACATGAGCCATTTGAAACGCCTTTCCAGAGGCGGAAGCCCTCGTGGGCCAACTTTGGCTCCAGCTCCCAGTCCCCTCACTGCAATGAACTGTGGGTTCTGGCCTCAGTGATGGTCACCTCTGGCCCCAGGGCCTTTGTTTTTAGTGAGCACATCCTCAAAGACACCTCCTTTAATGACCAAAAATGGCTGCCTTTGCATACTGCGTAAAACTTTTCAAAGTACTTTCCCCTTTCCTGGTTGGATCATCTCAATAGCCATAGGGAGCGGGTTTTAGAGGCCTTGTCTGCATACAAGACAGGGCCTGTCCAGGGGGAGGTGCAGAGGGACAGGTGCTGGCAGTCAGGACCCCAAGGGAGGCTCCTCCACCCCACCTGGGCTCCTCCTGGCACAGCCCCTGAAGTTCTGCTGCTGGTGTTGGGTGTGCCCTGACCCACCCACAGTGACAGGCTATCCCCTGCAGCTTTATTCCCATAGCTTGGAGGACAGGGAAGAGCTGGCCCTGAGACAGTCAAGCTAATGCCACCCCAAGCAGCACAGCCAGGCTGTGGCTTCAGGTGGCCCTAATCCCACCCACCCCCTGGCAGAGCCAACACCTCAGAGATACTGGCTGGGTGCATTGTGCCCTCCACATGTCCACCTCCTAGTCTGGAGAGTGTAGATAATGAATGCTACCTCCCAGACGTCATGCGGAGGAAGTGGCTGCATGTGAAGTAAGCGGAGCAGTGCCTGTCCCTGGTACCTGCCACCTGCCTGTGTGAGGTAGTGTGGCATCATGTCATTTCTTCAGGTGTGCCTTCACTCAGAGTCTGCATCTGACAGATACAAGCCTCCTCCTTCCTATGATTAAACCAAGGATCATGTCCAGGTGAACCATGAGCTCAAAGGTTCTTTAGGGGAGGGAAGACCACCTGTCTGCATTCTCCTAAGGCTGAACAGCCCAGAAACGGGGAGGCAAAGGGTCCCTTTCTGAGGTCAGCACCTCGGGATGCACCCATCGCCTAAGGTATTGCTGTGGGGTTTGGGTTGGCTCTGGGGGACTCCACAGCCTCTAAGTGTGGGGTCACCCACTCACCCAGTGGGGAGCACTAGGAGTGCCTCATCCAGCGGCCCCACAGCTGCCCAGCCTGCCTGCTTTCCACCCGCAGCTCCATGTGCGGTGCAGGGCCTGGGCCCCAGTTCACGCTGGCCGCCACCTTGGATCTTCCAGACTGAAGGTCACTTTTCTGGGTTCTAATCCAAATCTCTTCCCTGCTTGCTGCAGTGAGGCTTCTCTCCTGGGCCCTGTCTGTGGAGTGGAGGCTGGAGAAGGGCATCTTGAATTGACACCACCATAAGTCAGGTCTTCCTGGAACTCGACGTCTTAACCCTGGGGATAAGAAACTAGAGGCAGAGCCCGTGTGAGTTACTGTGGGAGGCCAGCAGGGACAGCCCCAGAGACACAACAGACAGGAGGGCACACTGTGGCTCTGTGGCGACCTCAGCACTGGCGGCTGCGGGGACCCAGTGGGCGACCTGCCCAGACTGGCCTGGTGCTGGGAGGAGGTCGGGAAAGGAGAGCTTCTGCTGGTCTGCACGTCTGACTCAGGACAGAAAGGGCCCTCTGCATATACACAGTGTTTGACACCTTAGAAAAAACCAACAGGCCCTGGATGAAGTAGGAAGTGGCTCCTGGGTGTCTCTCTGCCATCTGTCCCTACAAGCTGTGGCTACCAGAGTGTTCCTGCCCTGGGGCTTTGAGGATGCTGGTCTTTGAGGATGCTGGCAGGTCTTCCTGCCAGGAAGTAGCCAGTAGAGACACGTTTTAGGTGGTGGGGACCCCAAAGCTGCACCGGTGGTTAGGACCACCCCAAGAGCTATCAACATCCAGGTCCCACTAGGCTGGTTGCCCAGCTGGTGTGTCCTATGTCTGGTTTGTCTTCAGCCCTGGTGGGTGCTCAGGATACAGAACTGTTTTCCTGCTTCACAGAGAAGGAAGCAGATTGGCAGAGGCCAAGTAGACTGGCAGACATCAGGGATGCTGCCACAAGGGCCGAACTGACATGCGGCCATGGGATCAGCAGAGCTACTGCCGAGGGGAGAGGCTTCAGGGTTCCCTGGAGCCCTTGCTGCCCAGGAACCATCTTCCCACCCCCTGAGGAGCTGTAGCATGGCTGGGTCTTGGTCCCAGTTCAGAGTGACCAGGCTGCTCAGGAGCAGCAAAGAGAGAGACATGCCAGGCTGGCCTGCCTTTGGGGCTAGGAGCAAGGAGGCCCTAAGCATCCCTAAGTGCTGTCACTCAGGACCAGCAAAGATAGCTCCCCATGACACAGAGGGAAAGTGGAGGTGCTGGAGGGGGGGGACAAGCACAGACCTCAGGACACGGAATTGCTGGCCACACCAGAAGCCCAGAGAAGGCCAGTGTGGCCCTGCTGAGACCCTGACTTTGAACTTCTGGGGTCCAGACAGTAAGAGGGCATGTTTCTGCTGTTTCAAGTCACTCATTTGTGGCACTTTGCCACGGCAGCCCCAGGAATCTGACTCAGATGGGTAAAGTGACAACTGGATGGTGATTCTTTGCTGGGACCAGGTCTGGTAGAGGTTGGAGGAGGCTGGGGAAGATGGTCCAGTCCATCCCCCATGATCACAGCCGTCATGGGACTGGGTGGGAGGCAGTGAGGGCTGACACGGGGATCCTGCAGTGAGCTGGTCTAGACTCCACTCCACAGGCTGGACACAGTCTGAGAGGAGCAGGAAAAAATGGCTGGGCCAGAGTGCACACCCGGTTCTTCCCAGGAAGCAAGGGCTTATGAGCCCCGCCAACACAGCCCCTCAGAAGACCCTGACATCTTGGCCTCCTCAGCCCCCTTTGGTGCCTGAAGCACAGAGGAAGCAGAATGGGCTCGTGGTTGTCTGCTATCCCCAGGCTGGCCAGCACCACACGATGCCCTCTTCCCAGCTCAGCCTGGGTGGGTGGCACTTTCAGCCCCCCGGCAGTGCAGCCCCAGCTGTGCCCTCCCAGAGTGCAGCCAACTCAGCCAATGCAGTGAGGGCCTCGTTCTGGGCGGGCGAGAGAGGAACAGCACAAGACAAGATACATCTACCTTGCCACCAGTCGGCCACCTGGGCTGGACTGAGCCAGGAGCACCCCTGGGTTGGCCCAGGGAGCCCATGCACACCTCAGGGTGCCCCTATTCAGGCTGCCAACTCCTTATTTCAGGCTGACTATACCTGGTTTTGTTTCACTTGAAGAAATATTTTTGTTTTAATTTATTTTAATTTGATTGCTAAAAAGTAATAAATTATTTGTCCTTCACTGCTCCCCCAAGGTTATTTTCTATGTGCCTCTGTGCCTGCCCTCTGGTCCCTGGGAGTATGCAGGGACTCCATGCTGAGCCAATGGAAGTTGAATTTTGTATCACGAGAGTGTAGACCTAGCTCTGCACAAAATAAAACAACAAATATTCCAGCCAGAGGAGCTTCCAACACAGTCTGAACCACTTAGCTTGTTTTACAGAGGGGCCAGTGTGAGGCACTTGCTCAAGGTCACACGGTTCTTAGGGCAAAGTAAGGGCTGGACCCCAGGCCTCTGTTCTATCATCAGCTTCCCCTGCAGGACGGAGGGGTAGAGGACCCTAGGCAGCCCCCTCCTTCCTCCTGAGTTCCACACACACACAAACACACACTAGTAGCTGGTGGTCCAAACCTCCAGGAGGCAGTCCAGACCCAGAGACTGGGAAAGGGTTCTAGTTTCTGGGGTCCATCCCTTGACCCAGCCTCCAATTCTAGACCTGGGACCCTCCGAGGCTCCCTGGCCCCAGCCAGGCCTTTCTTGGGTCAGCTGCCTGCCCCCATCTCCCCTTGCTCAGACTCTGCTACAGGACTGGAACTGGCCCCCCAATAGACCCACCCTTTTATAGCAGGTACAGGTACAATTGCTAGTGGCTGCCTCTGCTCCCTCCCTCCCACATGGCCCAGTGCAGAGATTGAACTCCAAGGAGGAGGAGGGAAGAAGGAAGGCTGAACCCACCCTACTGCTGCACAGACACACAGTCCCCACCTCCTCACCCACAAGTGGGCCACCCCGAGAGTTCCTATGCCTCTAATCTAGTGGGTAGAGCAGGATGCCGAGGGGAGTACGTACCCCAGGCCCAGGACCTCTAAGCAGCAGCTGCACAGGGCAGAGGCTGTGGAGACAAGTGCCCCAGACACTCACCTGCACGGCCCCCAGAGTTCTGATCAGAGTCCTTCTGGAGCCCAGGGCAGGCATCACCTTCTTTTTCACTCTGGGAGTTGGTGCAGGAAGTCAGCCAGCCCTCCTCCAGGCAGGCAGTGCCACTTCCTCCTACCCAGTGCACACACTGCACACTGTGCATATCCACACAGACACACGAGGGGCCCCTCCTGTGCTCCCCGGAGGAGCCTGTCTGGCAGCCCCCCAAGGGCCAGAGTGGCCAAGCCCTGGGAGGTGGGAGAGATAAACCCCAGAAGCTACAGTGGGCGGGGACCCCTAATGGGTGGTGGTCCCAGAGAGCAGGCACCAGGAGGGCCATTACGTGGGGGTCTCCCAGGGTGCAGCCCAGACTGACGACCTAGGAGCCCACCCAGGGTCTTAGGAATAGGAGAAAAAAGAGGGTGCCCACGGAAAAGATGAAGTAGGCCACATGGAGGGGCCACCTTGCCCTCCCATGCCCATGTCACCAGGGAGCCGGCCAGCCAAGCATGGGGCTGGGGACCGCACCTATTCCCCCCCCCCCCACTCCCATCACCACGCAGTACTGTACAGATTCCCTCAGGGCGGAAGATGGAAGTTGGCTTTTGTCTGACCGGGTCAGACAGAGCCGTTTTGTGGGATAAAGGCTTAACGCTCCATGAACACGCAGAAAAAGCTCAGTGCTGGCCCTCTGACAATCCCATTGTCTCAGGCCTGAGCCTGGCGGTTTGGTCTGAAAGCGCCAAGTTCATGACATTTCAAAGAGAAATGATACTGGGACGGGGGGTGGGGAGGGGTGGAAGGGGTGTGCAGGAGAAGTAAAACCCTAAAATGCGAAGATCACGGTATTTGACTCCTGTGCCACCATGCTCCTCAGCCTCCCTGCAACCATTCCGGCCAAATCCCTTTCTCCAGCTCAGTGTGGACCAGGAGCCGGCTGCCTGGCTGCAGGAGTCGGGATGGAAGGTGAAGGTGTGAAAACATAATAAGTGGCTTCTTCTTTGGAGCTTCCAGGACTGTTAGAATAATAGCAGCCATTAACACAAGCTCCCATTGTCCGCAGGCCCTGCAAGATAAGAATTCGTCAGAAAGGACTTTAGGTGCCAAAATGAGTTTATTTTAAAGACTTAGAGTGTTATTGTCTTCTTCCAATTTTATTATTATTAATACCATATCCTTCAAACAACAACAACAGTATTTTCTGAGCCAGGAAGCAAAGGAGATTTCATTCTTTGTGTTTAATTTATTTAATGTGCCTCTGCAAAAGCAAATAATTTGAGAGAAAAAGCGGAGTCGTCAGGAAATTGAGTGTGTTTTGTCTCCAGCGGAGTTTCCCTTGAGTGATTTCCGTTTGCTTTCTGTCTCGCCCAGCAGGCTCTGCACTGGGACATCCAGCGTGTCCGGGGCCAGGCTGGGCAGCCTGCCACCCTTCTCTCCACCTTAGGGGGCCGGGGGCTTCTCCAGTCCTCAGCCCACTGGCCAGGTAAACCATCCTCCCGAAGAACAAAACGTGGCCTTGCAGAATCATTCTAATGCGAGGAGAAAATAGGATTAGGCCAAAGTATCAGAAGGTAAGTCGGATTAACAACAAGGTTCAATACGTTTTGGCATTCTGTTGCTATTTTTAATTGTACAAAGGTATATGCTTCCCTTCCCTGGTTTTATTTAAAGAGGCTGTTTGTGCCCAAGAGGTTAATGATGAGCGATAAGGCTGTGTGGAATTGAAAAATGTATAACCTTGCAAAATGACATTTCGCCCTGTGAAGTGTGACACAACGCACGGGTAGAGTAGATAAAGGGAGAACATCAGCGGCCCAGCCTTTGTTAATGATTCTTGCCCCCTGGCGTTGCTTTGATGGAAGGACACCCCCCACACTGCTGCCGGGTGCCCGCCAACGCCCCGCTCCTTCCCACAGGCAACCAGCGGGATGACTGCAAATCGATTCATTTTTAAATATCCAAACTCAGATGTTTAAAAACTTGCAAACCGGGATCACAGGTCATTAAACCACGGGAGGAAAAGTGTTGGCAAAAAACTGCTGTTCATATTATTTTAAAATCATGTATCTGTATTGCATTTTGCCATATGCAAATTCAGTCCATATTTTTTAATCAGGCTCATGTGCATGTGTCATAAATTAGCACGATTTCTTTGGGGGTGAGGCAAGAGAGAATTTATAAGTGTTTTAAGTTTGCAAATCATTTAGCAATTAACTTCAGGGGCAGAGGGCTACAGCTCCCCAAGTAGCCAAGAATGGTTCATGAACCATTTGTAGGTGATTGCATCTAACTACCTGTCTATGGCATTTCTGAAGGTCCTTTCCAGGCTACACTGCAGACAGAAAGCCAGAGGGGACAAAATTGAATTCAATTTTTTTTTTTTTTTTTTTTTTTTTTTTTTTTTTTCCAGTTCTGGCTGAGAATGAAATGTGGGTTTGCAGAAGCTCAGGGCCAAAGAAAAAGCAAGTTGGATTTGATCAAAATTTCCCCCACTGGGGGGGAGGGCTGGAGAGAAGATGGCCTCGGGATTTCAGACTCTTTGCATATAGTAAGGTAGTAGGGCAGGATTGGGAATGTCTTTTTCTGTAGATAGAGACAGGTGTTCCCAAAAGAACTGTCCAGGGTCAGAATTCTGGGAAAGCTGTGGCTGATGTGTGCTGTGAGGGCTACTAGCAGCTCACAGAGTGTTTTCTTCCTGTTGCAGAAACAGGAGGGTAAGTTTGTCTAATCTGAGGGTTGGCTCTGCCTGCATTGTTTAACAGCTTTGCGGGAGAGCTTCCCGCAGGGAGCTGTAGAGTCCTGGCTGGGTATTTCTATTGTTGATGCTTTCAGGGAAATTGGACAAGTCCATAATTCCATTTTGAGTAATCTGCATTCTGTTTATCTTTTATTTTTTTTTCTTTTCCCCATATTTAACATAAATACGCATATATATATATATATATATATGAATTTATATGAATGTATGTTTGCAAAGACAAATCCTGCTGATTTCCATGTTGTAATGGCTTGGTTTACAAACTCATGCGTGGTGCTTCTTTAAAAATGAATCAATTATCCAGTTCTTTGCTAAGGCTGCAGTTCTCTCCAGGATCTGCTATTTTCTCATAGGTGGGATTCTGTGGACCTTTTTGATCCCGACTCCATTCTGGTTACCTGGCCCATACACTTAGAAATGTTATTTATTTTCATTAGCCATATGAAGCCAAAAGAACAGGAGAGCCTGACTGTCTCACACCCCTGCTCTCTCCAGCTCTGAGTTGTTTTCCTTGAGGTTTTCAGCATCAGTGCAGGACCCTGAATGCAGGTGCTGCCGACTGGGGAAGTGGCCACCCCATCCCCACTGGGCCCTTCTCTGCTGCTTCATTTCACTGGAACCCTGAGCTTAATCTGGTGAGGAAGGGTCCCCAGAATGGAGAATGTTGAACAAATGTCTGAATGAGAGAGGAGGGAAGAGTGAGCTGTGGGTGGGGGCTTCTAGAGGAGCTGTGAGAGGACCAACTATGCTGAAAATGTGGAAATGCTGCTCACCCCCACACCTGCCTCTGTGGGTCTCCCAGGCTTATCTGTAACTGCAGAAGGATCTGTGAGAGGTCCCTAATCACCCAGAAATTCACATTATGACGGTGGGCTGTGCTAGGGGGCCAAAGAGTAGGACTGATCACAGAGGCGGCAGGCAGGACCCTCTTCTCCCCATGCACCCACTGGGTTGAGGCTGGAGAAAGCCAAAGGCTGCCTCCTCCTCGTCTGGCTCTCTCACAGCAGCCCTGCCTCACCATCCCTAGCACCTATACCAAACTTAATCACAACAGCCGAGGCCCTGCTTTCACAGGAGGGTCATCTGCCTAGATCCTCAGGCTCTAATGACCCAGTCCGGGGTTGGGACATGGGCAGAGGCATCCAGCCGCACTGCGGCGTGCTGTGGGGCGCTGCTGCTGCTTCTCCCCCGCAGGCCAGCTTGGGGAGGAGGCTCCCAACGCACCAAGTGCATCACCACTACTGGGCTGGCTGCCTGGGATTTGTCCAGAGCTCCTGGCCCCAGGGGGGTTGTTTTGTTTTTGTTGGGGAGAGGGAGTTTGGAGACTTGAATTGGGCTGGCAGAGTGTAGAGGAAATATTTGGAGATACTTGGCAAGAATTCAGCCTCAGGTCTACGGGTTCCAACTGTGTCGGGTTTAAGGTAAACCCAGCCAGATGATTCCTGAGACTAGAAGGGATGTCAAGCTCAGTATGCACTTGGGGTTCAGGTTTGTGGGGACCCCTGCGTTAAAAATGTTCTTCCTTTGCTAAGGCGGACTGGAGGATTCAGGTTGAGGTACACAGAGCTATTCTCAGTCCAATGAGCCCTGAGATACCAATTCCTGCTTCTAGGGCTAGCCTGTTCACGGGGAATGAGATAAAACCCATCCAGTGACAAACTCCTTCATCGGGTAGCCAGCACCAAAAAGAAAGGGAGAAATGGGAAACCTGAGAATCCCACCAGACTGGTGATGAGGAATGGAAAAGAGGGGATTCTCTGCCAGTAAACAGCTGTAGAAGCAGATTTAAAAAAGGAAAAGTGAAAACTGTAAATATGTTTGTAATATATATGTAGTTATTTAATATTTGTCTTCTCTAGATATAGCTTTATTAGATATCTTTAAATCCCTGAGTTGAGCCGAGTCCAAAAGCCATTTCTTGGCCAAGTTTGCACACATCAGCCCCTCCAGGGCAACCCCACACATTTTATTCATCCTCAGGTTTATTCAAACTTATTTTTGAACCACATGAAGGCAGTTTTATTTGGCTAGTAAAGATGGTGTTTAATTCATTGAGTATGCATTGTAAAAGTTTAGCAGTCAAGCCAACCCGAATTCCAAATTGGTAAATTAAATATTTGTTTTTAATTTTCTGGCTCAAAAATGTTAACTAACAGAAATGATTCTTTCAGCTGTAATGTACCTGCACAAATGGGTTATTAGAACTTTCCCCTAAAACAACATTTGCTTCCTGTCCAGACACATTGTGTTTGGAAACTTCACTCTTGATTTTAATATGTATAAATAAAAAGCAAGTGCCTGGCTCGGAATGTTTTGGCACAGAGGCTCCTAGGAAGCAGAAAGAAAACTGGGAAGGAAGCATTCATATTTGACTAGCGCAATTATAGACAAATTTAGGTGAAAGAATGCATTTTTGTGGAAAATCGTAAGAAGGCTTGCCTTATGGAAAATATTGGCACCAAAGGCCCCACAGCGGTTGTCTTTTCTTACAATTTGGAATTTGTAAGGAATTTCAACGTTTAATTTACCAACTATTTCAGGTTTGTTGCATTATTTTGCCTTTACCTATTTTATATATCTCTTCAATTAAGCAATTTGCTCTTTTCTTCACTGAGTTTGACTAAGTGACAAAGAGCACAATACACAGGACCGCACACTAAAATGCCGCTGTTGAACTGGAACCAGGGAACCCTGTGCCCTCCCTGCCGAGGTGTGTTTCCAGGTAAATCAACCTACAAACAAACACCCTGCTCAAACGGAGGCTCTCGCATGACGGTGGGAATGAAATGACTATAAACCGAGATGTAATCCATTATCAGAATCAGTATTACAAAACCCCTCAAATCAGACTTTTTAAAAACAGGAGCTTTTTGAGAATAGATAACATCTAAAACTTGGGGAGATGAAAAACATACAACAACTGCAACCATCACGTAAGCAATGTTGTCTTAAGTAGTATGGCATTAATTTCCTTTCTGCTTTAATCTTAAGGAAGCAGAATTGCCGCCTAACTGCATTTGGGTCTCAGACTTACTCACTGCACCATGGACCACTGGGCTCCAGATGCAGGAGACCCAGCAGCAACGGGCAAAGAGCAAGGGAAGCTTGCTTTCTTTTTCTGGTGGAATACGCACCAAGGGCTCTCTCATCTCCTCAACTTGGCCTTAACTCCTGGATGTAAATGCCTTTAAGAAAATGCCCATTGCACCTCCAGTGAACCGAACCATTCACACGGGGTTTGCAGAAGCCTGCCCTTTACTAGCGTCTACGCATTTCCCGCATTTCCTATGGGAGACACGTGTAGAAGGTGAACCGATGGCCATAGGGAAGCTGAACAACACAGGTTTCAGTGGCCGAATGCAATCATTCAAGGTCACCTGGCAGCCCGATTCTGTGTCCTCAGTTCTGTAGGGACTCAGGCTTAGCTTTCTCCTGTCTGAGGTGGGAAGGGATGGACACAAAGGCTTAGCTTTCTCCTGTCTGAGGTGGGAAGGGATGGAGGGACCTCCAGGGAGCAAGTCACTTCCTTTCAACAAAATGCAGGGACTTAGCAGGTGAGCAGGTAATTCTTTCAATCACACAATCTGTAGCAAACACCATCTAAAATCTAACAGAAGAATCCCCCAGGGTGCTGTAGCCCCTTGTCCCTCTCTGAGCCCCAGCAGGAGGACCACCAGGAGGAAGCGGTGGGGAGGTGTGCATTTACTAGATTGCTCTGAAGCTCCTAAAGCCCCTAATCTGGGGACTTCAGCATCAGACACCCAGCAAACCTTGGGAGTGCCAACCCTGCCCTATTTGAGTCTTGATGTAGTGGAGACCTGGCGGGAAGGACAGGGGCATCTTCCTTTTAATTTTACTGAATGCTTTGTCTTAAAAACAGCGGTGAGGGCAGATATCGATCTTATCTATTATTAACTTTTCACTCCTGTTGCCATCCCCTTAGCTAGAAGAGCCGCTGGGTGTTTTTTTTTTTTTTTTTTTTTTTTTTTTTTTTTTTTTTTTAATGACCTTCCCCTTCCCCCAGACTGTAGGCTTGGCTGGACGAAGCTGCCTGTGTGCCAGCACGAGGACACTGGGCGTGGGAGGGTAGTGTGTGCACGCGGACGCGAGTGCACAGGGTCGTGTGCGCACAGGGACGTGTGTGCAGGGGACGCGAGTGCACGGGGTCGTGTGTGCACAGGGACGCGTGTGCAGGGGACGCGAGTGCACTGGATCGTGTGCGCACAGGGACGCGTGTGCAGGGGACGCGAGTGCACGGGGTCGTGTGCGCACAGGGACGCGTGTGCAGGGGACGCGAGTGCACGGGGTCGTGTGCGCACAGGGACGCGTGTGCAAGGGACGCGAGTGCAGACCGATGTCTCCCAGAGGTCTCCGTGGTGCGCAGCAGCCCTCGCGGACTGCGTTCTGAAGGCCGGCTGAGGGTGCAGGAGGCCGAAGGGAAACGGATCCCAGGGAAGTATGAGACACAATTAGCACCTGTCGAGATGCCTGAACTTTTCCACCTTCCCTAAATGACATTTTACAAGCCCGAGGAGGCAAGGAAGGTAAACAGTTTGGATCAGGTTTCCTTTCGTCCCACCGCCCTGCCTGCGGTGCAAAGCAAACTATTAAAGGACGCTCTTGATCCAGCCGTGCCGCGGCCTCGCCCCGTTCGCGCGTCCGGGCGTAATGAATTTGTCCGTTTAAAAACATTACAAGGAATATTGGAGATTGACTGCCAGAGGAAGTGACACTTGACCCCCGCTTCCTGAGCCCCGGAGGGGCAGCCGCCTCGTTTCAAAATAGCAGTCCCGGAGCAGCGCCGCGCGGCGGTGGCTGGCCTGGGCTCTCCGCTACCTTCCCGGCGTCTCGTCCCTCTCCGTGTCCCCTTTCTCGCTCCCTCCCGCCTTGCACGCCGCTTTCCCTGGTCTACACCTTCCCGCAGCCGCGTGTTTCAATCAAACTCACTGGCACGGCACGGAGCAGGCGCCAAGGACAAGAAACACTGTGCCAGCGACAACGCGCGAACAAGTCGCGCCGCGCGCTCCAGCGCCCCCATCACGCGCGCTCGGCGCCCTGGAACCGGCCCCGAGCCCGCCGATTGCTGGAGGTGCACCCAGCCCCGCCCGCATGGACGCCCGGCTCCCGCGCCCCCAGCTCCACGCTCGGTGGCAGGGACCGGCCGGGCCACTCTCCATGTTGGAGAGCAGGAGGCTGGGAGGGAACGTCGCGCTCCCCAGTTAGGTTCCCGAGGGAAACGACGCGGAGAGCCTACGGAGAGGCAGAGGGAGGAAAGCAAGGAAGAGAGAAGAGGCGAGGGAGGAAAGGAAGGGAGGGCGAGTGTCTCGGCCCTTGGCCTCGGCGCCCCAGAAACCCGGCGTCCTGGGCGAGGCCACGCTTCGAAGCCGCTGCAGGCTCGGAGACTTCGAGGCGTGGTTTCAGTGCTTGGGGACGTTCAAAAGCATAATTGGGGTCAGCCACAGTAGGACGGTTTTCTTTTGGATTCTCGCTGTCCTCAGTAACCCGCCAAGGCCGTGGGGCCCGGAAGTCCGGCTCCTCCTTTTGTTCTGGCCCCGAGTTGTAATTTAACATAAAATGCCTATTAGAGTCACCGCCGTTGCGACGTGAGTCTCTCCTTGTTTTGCCACCAACTAACAGGATTAGCCAACAAGAGCGAGATTTCAAATTAACCATAAAAATTACAAATTGCAATTCATTTAGCTGCCCACTTACTACATTAAAAACATAAATAAATAAATCTGTGTATTCGGAGGGTTGAAATGCCCTGGAGGAAACTAAGCAGTTGAACTCAGGCCCCAGGACCGAGTTTGGGCTTTGGCGCTGGCCAGGGCAGCAACCTCGAAGTTTCATAATCCCGCGAGGGCCCAGACAGAGGCAGCCTGGCCTCAGAGGGTCATTCGAAGGGTCTAGGAGGAGTAAGGAAGCTGTGGGGCAAGAGCATTTTGGCATCTGAATTCTCCCTCGGGAGGGACTGTCAGGGCAGAAGAGTGGGGCGCAGAGCACGGTGTAGGGGCGACAGCGCTAGTTCCCAGTGGAGTTCTTCAGAGTAAAACTCAGCAAACGTGATTTTCGATTTTCCAGACTCTGGGGAGGGGCGACTCTCCCTTTGGTGCCCCTAAGGGGTAAAGAATGAGATGCTGGTGGATGTAGTGGATTTGGAAGTGGCCCTAGCCAGATCTTTAAATTTGGGCCATTTGTACGGTGAGCCCTTGCCTTTTGCAGGGGACGCAGACCGACCATGTGCAAAGCCCCGGGTGGTCTTTAAACCCAGTTTCCGTTTTCGCTATTATTGAAGGTTTTCGGGTTAGGCACACCCGTATCCAAAGATTTGTCCCAGTCATAGACTCAGCCAGAGGCATGATTCATACCCAGAATCAGGGTGGGTGAGCAAAGAGGGGGTCCTGCTCTGTTGGAGGAGGTAGGCATGGCCAAACGTTACTTGGAAACACTACTATTCCCTCGTGCCAGTTTTATTGTTTTTGTTTTTATTAACAGACACTTCCTTCCTAAACCACATGGTCTTGGGAACCAACCCAGGCATGCTTCTCTCTCCTTGCTGCCATGGGACCAGGCCCTTAAGGGATGGTGGGGGTGCCCTGGGACTCACACTGCAAGGGGGGCGCTGGGATATAGGGGTAGGGCTCTCCAACTCCTGTCCTGGAGAGATGTCTCCGCAAGTCAGCCTTGGCTCCAGCTTCTGCAGACATCCGTGGATACCTGCCCAAGGGTATCTTCCACTTCCCTGAGTGGGAGAAGGTGAGCCCCTGTGAGGGTGGGTGAGCCCCGGGAGCACAGAGACCCTGAGTCTGGAGCCATGGGCAGGACAAGGGCTTCTGACGGGACCAGCCGAGCTGGTGGCTGCATGCGCTGTCTGAGCCCATCTCTCTTACAGTGCTGTTCCAGGAAGGATGCTGGGTTTCTCTGGTCACATCCAAGAAGTGCACCCTAGTTTTCTCCTAACACATAATTCCGAGCATCCTCCCTGCTCTCCCCAACACTCCTGCCCCCAACCTGCCAGGTCAGGAGCCAGAGGTGACTTCTCCCTAGAATGTTCTTAACTAAATCCCAAACAAATCTGATTCCATCCGTGCCTTAGGCCTCCACAGATGATGTGACTGACTGTAAGGAAGGCCAGAGGCCAGGAAAGATGGGCAGGCGGCCAGTTGGTGGCTTCATTCCTTTTTCCAGGGCTAACCAACTGTGCCCTCTCCTCTGGGGCACAGAGGCTGTCTGGGATGGGAGAGCTCCTGGGTTATAGCTGATGCCAGACCCACCCTTTCCTGAGAGCTATCAAGGCACCAAGGCTTAACCCCTGTGCCCCTACCTACCTACCAGTTGGGGCTCACTTTATCTTCTTGCACACCAAGGCAGAAAATGCAAAGGGGAGTTTGTTCCTTAACTCTGCCACAAGACCACTGGTCTCATTGCTTTGTTTCCCCTTTCCTTTCCCTCCCAGCCGTTCTATACAGGTTCCAGGTGAAGAGAGGGTGAGCACCTCTGCCTTTGTTCCGTGACAGATGACATATCCAGCCCTGCCAGGGTGGGCCCAGGCTGTATGTGGTCCCCTGTTGTGGCTTTCTTCTGAGCTAAAACCCTCACAGATGGGTTAGGGGCATCTCCTCCAGTTATGTCTGTGTCCTGTTGGGCCTCTAAGCTGTCCTCTGGAGTCTGGCAGAATTCTTGCAGAATCCTTGCAAGTGCAAACCAGCCAGCCCACACAAAAAAAGGGCCTTGGGGTAGGTGTCAGGGAACAATCCCTTTGAATGCAGCATGACTCACCTTCCTAGTCACCACTTGAAGGGATGCACAGTGTCTGGGGACCCGTGAAACCAGCAATCACCTTTGTAACAATCACCAACCTTCACAAGCAGGCCAGGAGCCCTTTTAACACTATATGTGGGTGATTTCACTTAAGCCTCACACAGACTCGGTGAAAAAGACTCACACTTATCTCCATGTTGTGTCTGTGGAAACTAAAGCTGAGTATATATAAGAGGCTAGTATTTCACCAAGGAGATGTGTCCCTAAAAAGCTGCCCCTTTTGTGTCTGATTGCAGCCATCAGACCCCCAATGGAGCCCTGCTCTTGGATCACCCTGGGTGGAGATCCTTGTGGAGCCTTGCTCTGTGATCACCCTGGCTGGAGCTCCTGGTCGAGCCCTGCTCTGCGATCACCCTAGCTGGAGATCCTGGTGGAGCCTTGCTCTGAGATCACCCTGGCTGGAGATCCTGGTAGAGCCCTGCTCTGCGATCACCCTGGCAAGAGATCCAGGTGGAACCCTGCTCTGCGATCACCCTGGCAAGAGATCCAGGTGGAGCCCTGCTCTGTGATCACCCTGGCAAGAGATCCAGGTGGAGCCCCGCTCTGGGATCACCCTGGCTGGAGGTCCCAGTGGAGCCCTGCTCTGGGATCACCTTGGCAAGAGATCCCGTTGGAGCCCTGCTCTGCGATCACCCTGGCTGGAGATCCCGGTGGAGCCCTGCTCTGGGATCACCCTGGCTGGAGATCCCGGGGGAGCCCTGCTCTGGGATCACCCTGGCTGCAGATCCTGGTGGAGCCCTGCTCTGGGATCACCCTGGCTGCAGATCCTGGTGGAGCCCTGCTCTGGGATCACCCTGGCTGCAGATCCTGGTGGAGCCCTGCTCTGCGATCACCCTGGCTGGAGCTCCTGGTGGAGCCCTGCTCTGGGATCACCCTGGCTGGAGATCCCGGTGGAGCCGTGCTCTGCACCTTTCTATGTCTGTAAAATGGAAATAATCAGCTGGTTCTACCTACCCCATGTGGAGGGAAGCCCTGGCTAAAAAGGGATGAGTACCCTGAAAAGTCTAAATGTCTGGAAATTTTAGGCTTTGCTCAGTGTGTACTCAAGTGGGAAATGTTCTTGCTTATTGTGTGGCCTGAATAACCCTCAGGGTCATATGAGTGTGGACTTGCCCCTTAGAGCTATGGAGCAACAGGGCTGCATCAGATAAGTGCTTCGTACTTTGAAGAGTTTTAAACTGCTGACATGATCAGAGAATGTGCGAGTCCTATAATTAGTCAAGGAGTCACTGAGCTGTGCTGAGGGGAGGAGCAGAGCGCTGTGGGAGAAACAGTGCTTGAATCCCAGGAATTTCTGTGCACCAGGAACCAACGGACATCTACAAAGTACTTGCTGTGGCCCTGTCTGCATCACAGCAGGTGCACTAGGGGCTGTGCCAGTGTTTGGCACTGCATTTCCCCCAAATCGGCTACCATATATTTGTCCTACTCAGAGAAGGTGCCGGTAAATACAGTCTTGTCTTTGAGTATGATTACCAATCAATGGTAGATTGGAAAACAGTAGGCCTATCTAGAACTTTCCACACTGTGCTTCCATCTCACATCCTCCTTTCTTCACCTCTTAGCTTTATGCTCCTGCTGACAGCTTCTCCCTGGCTTGATCCCTGGGCTCCTGTTTGCAGAGCTGGGCTGCACCTCTCATGCTCAAACGTTTCAGTGAGTGGAATAACAGATATGGAAGTGTGTCAGCGTGCAGACGCAGGTTTATATTCTATACCCAGACAATTACTCTCCATTCATGGAGACCCCCTGTTACACACTTTGGGGTCCAGGGGCAGCACGGCCTGGCCTAGAGGTTCCCAGGGTAAACTTGTCTCTGCCACATCCCTGCCCCACCCTCTGCACCGAGTCCTGACCCCTGGTGACTGTGGCCATTGACTGAGAGAGCTGTGCGGTCTCTGGCCTGCAAAGTAAGACTGGGAAGCAAAAATCTCCCTGCCCCCTGCCGCTCCAAGGAGGAGGGCGGGATACCCACAGAGGTAAAAAATCAAGCAACATGTACATGACAGCCTCAGTGGTAATAGAGAAACAGCCGAGGAACAGGAACAAGTGGAGGCCGAGCTTCGGGGTCTTGCTTTGGGTCTTGCCAGGTGCCGTCTGTGCACACATCTTGCCAGGTGCCGCCTGTGCACACATCTGCACAATATAGGCTAGGAAATAAGATCCTAGAAAGATTAACTGATCAACAGTTAGGACTCCAGCCCTGGGGCCCAAGAGGGGGGCCAGATGATACTGGGAAGAACCGGGCTAGGACAGAGCTGCTGGGCATCATCTGTCACTCCATGAGCACAGCCCTACAAAGAGCCTGGAGGGTCAGGGCTATTCTTATCCCTCCAACCTTACAGAGGCACGGAGACTTGGTGACTGGCCCAAGGCCATGCGGTCTGGTAAGTGGTGGCTGGGTGCCTAGATGTGTGACCATTGGACCACATTGCCCCTCAGAGGGGCCAGTCTCATCAGAAGAGAGAGCCCTGTGTCCAATGTGGATAAATGAGCACAGAGAAGACAATTGGCTGGGGGAAGGCCCGGCCACCCACCTGGCTGGCAACCTCACCTTTTATCCTCAGAGCCTCCCATCCCTGTGGGCAGATGGGAGGAAGGAAGCCTTGAATCTTCTCATTTTTATCTGAAAGGACACAGCTGGCCTGGCATGCCATCTACACAGTCACCCACCCTGGGAGTGACTCCAGATGTTGTTAATCCCCTGACCCTGGCCCCCCCTTTCCTCTTCTTTGCACTTTGATCTAACGAGTCCTAATCCCTGCTGGTGCCCTGGCCTCTGCCCTGTTTCTGTCTGTTCTCTGGCAGGCAGCATGCCAGCCTCTTTGGGATTCTTTGGCTTAAACACCTGTTCCACCAGCGATTCATGTTCCCAAAACTTCCTGCCTTCCCGAGGGACAGCACCAACACAGCTGGAGCGAGGCTGTCACTTTCCCCTCAAGCAAATTTCCCCCCAAGCCATGGAGCAAAAGCAAAACAGAATTAATACACTGCCATTAAATCAGGAGGGGTGTGTGTATGCTAACAGATCAGATGATTTTCTCCAAAGTGGGTAAAATAATATTAAAAGTTGGGTTGCTTCCTTTATGACACATCTAGAAAACAGCTCCCTAAGAAAATAAAGAGGTTTTCCTATAGTCTGTTCCAAGGGTTTGTAACAAAAGCATTCCCAAAGATTTGAGAGCATTAGGGCTTGCCTGGATGGTGGCTCTGGGCACAGGCTCATCCCTGTTCACCAGCTGCGTGGCTCTGGGCAAGGTAGCAGCCTGTCAGAGCCTTCTAACCTGCACGTGGGCAGCAGGGGTGGCTGTGGGCTTGCTGTGGGGAACATGGGACAGCACAGAGTCTCCAGTCCTGCTGCTCATGCTCAGCTCTTTGTTTCCATCCCAGCGAGACCAGCAGGGCTCAGCTGAGTCCATTTGTACTGACAAATATCAATGCCAGGCTCAGAGAAGAAGGCAGAGACAGGCACAACCAGGGGGAGCAGAGAGAGATGTGGGGCCTCCAGGACCTGGCACGATGCTCCGCCACAGTCCTTTCCCAGGGGGCCACTCAGGCCTCAAGTTTCCACTCCTCGTGCCTCCTCTGGGGGTTGGTGGCTTCGGTTTGACGTTTGGCCTGCTCCAGGCCTGGCTTACAAACATCCTCTGCATGTGTGTCCTACCCTGGTGAGCCCTGAGGCCGGGTGCCTTCTCTTTGGATTCCTGCTGTCTGCTGTGTTCATGTGTTGGCTGTGTTGAGTAAAGTGTCTGCACCCACCCCGGTGACTGTGCTTGGGCCCCCCACCTGCCTGCCAGGAAAACGGCAGCCCAGCGGCCTATTACAAAGCCTCCCTTACATGGGGCCCCCAAGTTCCACAGCTCCTCAGACCACTGCTGAGAGTGAAACAAACCCCAGGAGCCACAGCTTCCGACTAATTCTCCTTTATCTGAAACCATGTGAATGGATACAGCTTACATGGCCCTACCTTCTTTAACTGGACCACCTGACAGTGGAGAAATGGATGGGTCTGAACTCACCTTGGTGCCCTTCCTTGGCATAAGTGCTGGTGAAAGGCACAGTCCCCATTGGTGAAGCAGGCAAAATGCAGGGGGTTTTGGGGAGCCTTTAGCCCTGAAGGTCATAGGCCCACAAATCATTGAACTCCACTCCAAGTGTAAAGAAAGAGGACCCCTGGTGAGCCCTCCAGCCTCTCTAGGGACAGTGCCAACCTCGAATGACCTTCTCTGGAAGAAAGAAAACCCTAAACTCTTGACACTCATTCCTTTACACTGGCAAAATTAAAGTTTAAATTAAAAAAAGGAAAACCAGGTCTGTGCAGGGGCAGCACCTGTGGGCCAGCCTGGTGGGCAGGAGAGGGCCTTTGAAGTTTGGGGGCTGCTTCTTTGTCATCCTGCAGGTGACAAATAGACTTTCATTCAGAGAAAATCAAATCACTTTAGGGGCTGCCTAGAATGGGAAGAGGACAATGTCATAGCAGCCAGATGAAGGTCATGTCTGCAGCGTGGCACCCAGTGTGGCCTTCCTGCTTGGGAAAGTCCTGCATTGGTTTCTAAGAACATTGCTGAGCCTGAGAACTGAGCCTCTCTCCTTCTCCAGGACAAGTCCACTCCCCAGGGAGAGTCACAGTTGGATGTCAACCAGAACCCCCATAGTAGAAGGCCAGATGGGATGCATTTGCCACAGGGACATGCCACCTGCTACCCTGGGACCCACATCCCAACAGGTTATTTAAAACAAAACATGGTTTGTGAAGGCAAAGTCTGCATACAGGTCCCTAGGGGCCCCTCCACACTCTGAGACAGCTGGTCTCCTTCTAGACAAGACCCCCAGAGCGTGTGCCTCCTGAGGGCAGGGCTACCTCTCAGGCCTGCCTGACAAGTGACTGACTGGGGCGTGGATCAAAACACCCTGTGGTGTGTTCAGCCCTCTAGCTAGCATGTTGGGTGGCCGTGATCACTAGGCCATCCGCTCACAAGTGGCCTGCTTTCTTCACCTGTGGCAGCTGAGATGGATCTGGGGAAAGCCAGTGTTTCTGCTCTTTCCCTGGAGTGTGGGACAGGCTACGCTTCCCTGGGCTTATGGAGTTTGCAGAAAGGCTGCCAGGCTATGCTCCTCAAAACTCAAGGAGCTTCTGACACCTAGCAGAGTTAATTAACCAACCCCTTCTGAGACTCTTGGAGAAAACCTGAGACCAGGTATTAACCAGGGCTGAGCACAGGGCCAGCTCCTGAGTGGGATGAAGTGCAGTTTGTGGCCAGTGCCTGCCTTCCCTTTCCATTCCTTTCCTGTCAGAGCCCCCTCTCCCCCTCTTGCTCAAAGACCCATGCTCTGATTCTGCCCATTTTCCATCTCCTCTAACTTATTCTGCATGACTAGGACAGGAATCTTGTTTTTACTAGTGTGTAAATGACTGACCAGCAGATGTTGCTTGCCTCCTGTGTGGCTGGGGGGGGGGGGGGCTTATGCACACTGCCCATGCACGCTGGGGTGTTTGACTTTAGCAGAGGACTGTTTGCCTTACGTTAATGCTGAAGGCTTTATTTATAGACTTTCAAACACTAGGAAGTTGGTTGGAGGCATCACCTGCTGAAGAAGTGCTCACTCATCCACACGCATCAAGTGCCACTATGAGGTGAGCCAGGCCTGGTTCTAGATGAAGGACATACATTGGTGAGCAGGACAGATGAGGCCCCAGTGCAGGCGACAGACAGCAGGGTAAATGAGGAGATGCCATTGATGGCAGCACAGAGTTGCTTTAGGGTGAGTAAGAAGCATTGGCAAGAAGGCAGCGGAGAGCATGTGAAGGGAAAGGAGAAGATTAGAGACCCCAGGCCAGCACTCGGCACTTTCTCTACCAAGGGCCAGATGACAAACACAGGGACTGTGGCCATGCATGTCACATGTGGTCTCAGCCCAAGTCATCTTTGCCTTTTGACGGCTCTTTAGAGATGTAAGAACCATCATTTCTGCGCCCAGGGTCACCTGTGGCCCAGATTCCTGGCTAGATGATGGAGGTTTGCCCACTGGAAGGCACTGTTTCTAGAGAAAGCCTCTGGTTTCCTTCAAAACAATTGAAACAAAAATTTAATATGTTTTGGTCTCAGCAGGAGGAGGAGAAAAGCTCCCAAATGCTCCATCTCTATTTGGCCAGGCTGTGTGCCATGGTTTGGTTAAATGCCAGCATAAAGGTCACTCTGCAGGTATTTCATGGTTTACATCTACGATCAGTGGCCTTTGGTGAAGCAGGTCACCCTCCATATCATGGCCAGGCCTTGCCCCATTGGCTGAAGGCCTAAGCACAAAGGCAGGCTGCCCTGTGAGCAAGGAATTCTGCTCAGCACTATGACTCAGAGACCCAGTCTGTGTCCAGCCTGCTGCCCTGTGGGATCCAGACTCAGCTGCAGCATTGCCACTCACCGAGTCTCCAGCCCGCATAAGGGCTCATGGGAGCTCAGCCCCGCCACCCCCACGATCAGGGAGCTGACTTGTTAGAATGCATCTCTCTCTTTCTCTCCCTATAAATACAGACACACACATCCTACAGCCTCTGCTTCCCTGGAGAGCCCTGGCTACTACAGCAGTTCAGAAAACATCTGTTGGTCCAAATCACCTGCCACTGGCCATCCTGGGCTGTTGGAGCTGCAGGCTGTGGGCAGACCCAGGGCACAGGGACCATGCCCAGTGTCCCCTAGGGACCTGGAAATGCTACTGAGTTTCCTCCCATTTGTTGTGTGGTCTATAACGTGACTCTCTCTGCCCCCAAATTCCAGCCCTGTCATCCATCCTACTGGGGAGAGTGAAGGCTCTTCCTCTTGGAACCCCAATTTCAAGGCAGATATTCCTCTCCCTAAGTCAGCTTTTGTTTTCTGTTGAATGTTCTGCCATAGTGGTGTCAGGTGGGACTGAGAAGTCAGCTGTCCACGCCAGTGTAGCAGATAGGCACATGCCCTCGTCGCCCCTTGGGTGAGGTCTGGGGGCTGCATTTTGGGGGTGGGCAGTCAGTGGCAAGGGCCTGCTCTCTCCCCACCATCCTGTGGGCCAGGGAGACCCCGAGCATGCAGGTAGCATTGGGGAGCAGAGCCACCTGGTCCCCAGCCACCCAGCCTCAACTCCCACCTGACGGACAAATCAGCCACTCTGCACACTGGACGGCTCACCTCGGATGGCCTGCCTGAATCACATCCCTTCATGTCCTCACTCACACCTTGGGAGGGATCCAGGGCTGCGACTGTGGGTGCAACTGGACAAGGAATAGGGGATGCTTGCAGGGGGTCAGCCATGGGGAAGGCAGGACAGATGGGGCAGGGCTCAGGGGCACAACTTGCCCCTTACAGGCATCTCTACAGGGGTCCTTTTGTTTGTCACCTTCTCCTGGGGGTCCTGTGGCCATGGTGAACATCAAACCTCACTGTCCAGTGACCCTGCCTTCCTGGCAGGGGAGGAAGTAGCTGTGGCTGGGGCCCCAGGCCAGAAAGAAACAGTCTCCTGATTCGGGCCTTTTTGCTGGCCTTCCATCTCCATAGTGGCAGCCTGGGTGTGAAAGGACAAGTGTGAGCAGGTGAGTTCTGGTGCATGGGTCTTGTGTGTGCATGTGTGTGAGCAGGTGTGTTCTGATGCAGGGGTCCCATGTGTACATGTGTGTGAGCAGGTGTGTTCTGGTTCAAGGATCCCATGTGTGCATGTGTGTGAGCAGGTGTGTCCTGGTGCTGGGGTCCCATGTGTGTATGTGTGTGAGCAGTTGTGTTCCAGTTCAGGGGTCCCATGTGTACATGTGTGTGAGCAGTTTTGTTCCAGTGCACGGGGTCCCATGTGTAGATGTGTGTGAGCAGGTGTGTTCTGGTGCAGGGATCCCGTGTGTGCATGTGTGTGAGTAGATGTGTTCTGGTACATGGGTCCCATGTGTGCGTGTGTGTGAGCAGTTTTGTTCCAGTGCATGGGGTCCCATGTGTACATGTGTGTGAGCATGTGTGTTCCTTCCTGCCTTGCAGGGCCTTCCTATGCCAAAATTGAGACTTGCCTACCTGGTAAGAAGCACACTTGAGTGTCGATACAAAAGCCAGACCTTTTTTGTTTTCAGTGGGATTTGCCTCTTCCTTCACCAGATGGTGTTGATTTATGTAAACAGCTGGGGCTGGTGCCTGCAGACCCGTGGTGCTGGGGCTGAGGATGGAAGGAAGTGGCCACTAGAAAGGTCCATCCTGAGTCTTCTCACAGTGCAGCAGCAACTGTGGAGTTGGCCTGTGGAGTTATTACATAGAGGGAATGAATTTTAAACGTTTTTGTTTCCCTGTGTCCTTCTCTTTATCACATGGTCCTTTAAAAATATCACCCTCATGGGCAGCACCTGTGGCTCAAAGGAGTAGGGCGCTGGCCCCATATAATGGAGGTA
The DNA here is from genome assembly GCA_963574355.1 of Loris lydekkerianus. Lineage (NCBI taxonomy): Eukaryota > Metazoa > Chordata > Mammalia > Primates > Lorisidae > Loris > Loris lydekkerianus. Next base: position 5,969 of record CAUYPK010130904.1, on the reverse strand, counting down.
GCAGGTTCAAACCCAAGGTCATCTTAAATATTTAATAAGATCATTCTTGAATAAAATCTAATAAAAGCCAGGGGTGGCCTTTCTCACCAAGTGTCTGCCAGAGACCCCAAGGTGGGAATCCCAGGGTGTCTGAGCTGCCCCCATGGGCCTCCATCATCTGTTCCTCTTTCCAAGGACCAGCTCACGTCTATTGCACAAACCCCAAGTGTCTGCATTACTGTGCCTCCCTGGGGAGATGGGACACCCAGCTCCCAGCATGGATCCCATTTCTGAAGCACCCCAATTTTCACCTGTCTCCTTGCAATGGTTGGTTAGCATGAGGGGTGCAGCCTGGTGTCCTGGGTGTTCCAGGGTCTGGCCACCCAAGCAGGAAAATGTGGGGGCATCCCAGGAAGTGAGTTCATTGCCTGACTCTTGACAACTTCCAAAAGTGATGACTTGGTTTTACACCTGGACACCTTTCAAGCAGCTTGGGCAAGATTGCCTTTGCTCTGGGGAAAACAACTCTTGCAACAGCATCCTTTGGAAAGAGAACCAGCCTCTGAGAAGAAGGCACTACTTAAGTAACATTCCCTGCTGTCTCAGTTGGTGGGCTGATGGCACTGATATTTTCATGGTGGAGTACTTCTGTTAGTTGCAATGCTCTCATTGTTAAAAAACAGAAATGATTTGTGCCTTGGATGTTTCTAACCAATTTTTCCTGAGGCCAAGGAGATCCCCTGTAGTCTGAAAAATGGCTTAGAGACAAATTAAATGATAATATTGCACCTGCTCCAATCTCTAATTTTGACTCTTTTAACAAGAAAAAAAAAAAAAAAGAATGACTTTGTTTTTCTGCTGTGCTGGAAGTTTTTGCTACAGCTATTCAGGTTAAAAAACAAAAGCCATCCCCCCCGCCCCACACACATGTGTTTGTGAGAGTACACACACATACACACACACACAGAGCGCAGTGTCAGTGGAAGGCTGTAGGGAACATGATATGCATTCCATGCCAGGCCTCCTATGTTTCCTCCAGGCCACTGGAAAATCCCGGGCCTTTAGGGGTGCAGCCCCCCTTTGGGAGTCTCCCTGGTTTGCGGCAACAACACTGTATGTCTGCTGTGGCTCTGGCATCTCACCTACTCTTTACATTTGAGGTTGAACCAAGAGAATTGTAGATATCAATCATTTGGGGCCACAAAAATGGCACTTTCGTGTGCTCCAGCCTGACACTTGTCCCTTTTGATCCTCATGGCCCCCTGGGAGGGGCATCACTTGCTACCTGGCACAGCTGAAGAGATTCTGAGCAGTAACTACCCACATGTCCTACCAGTAAAACATGGCAGAGCCCTGGATTAAATGCCAGCTGTGTGGCCTGAGCAGCCATTGTTTCTGTAAGCCTCAGTTTCCCCACCTTAAGATGGGATAAGGATAACACTCACTTTCAGGACGGTTATGACATTTAATCGAGGCCATGCATGTTAATCCCCAGACTCTTTCCTAGCACTGTGGCGCCCAACACTGGCCTCACTCCTGATATTATCACTATTTTGTTTGACGTTTTGGTGCAGGTCATCTGTGTCCCTGTGCAAACCAGGAGGTGAAGAAGAATCTGTGGAGGGAAATTTTCTCCCCTGAGCTGCCCAGTGGGGCCTCGGGTTCCTCACTCTGCCCTTTCCCCAGAGGGACACTCTGCTGTGGCTTTGTACCCAACACACAGGCAGAGCACAGGGGCAGGAAGCCACCTACCCACAAATATTCCCCCCAAGCTCTTCAGGACGCTTGTTGACATCCTGGGCCAGGGATTCACATAGTCCCTCAGCTGGTAGGAGAGCAGGGAATGAGGTCTTTCATGGGGTGCCCTGAGCAGTGCAGGTGCTTCTAGAAGCTTCTAAAAGGAAGCATAGATACTAGGACACAGGCATCCAGTGTCTGCCCTGAACTGACAGGCACAGTAACTTGTTCACAAGCACAGCCTCCTTGGGGGGCTCTGCCTCCCAGTCCTATCCAAAATGGAGCTTCTCCCAGGTCAAGATGGTCCCAGATTCAAAGTGTTGGAGAGACTCTTTCAGCACACCCAGGTGTGGGCCTTCCGGAGTCAGGATGGGCACCAGGGGCTGCCAGCCAGGGTCCCTGCTGGGCCCTCCTCCCCCAGTCTCAGGCACCTCAGACCTGTCCCATTTCACCTTCTCCCACCTCTGTCACACCTTCCTGTGGATAAGAAGCTTAGACTGAAGGGTCCTGGGAGTAAGTGACAAACGCCCAGTTCAGGTGCACCCATTCCCAGAGGCTACCATGCGGCATAAAGACTGGGTGGCTTAGACAACAGAAACATGTTTTCTTTTAGGCCAGAAGCCCAAAGCCAAGGTGTCAGCAGGGCCACAGGAAGGACCTGTCCCCACCCCTCTCCAGCCACTGTTCTTGTGGTGTTCTCCCCACGTGCACTCCACACATCCCCTGCTTACAGAGACAAGCCATCCTGCACAGTTAATACTCATTTTAATTGTACCTGCAAAGAACTTAGTCCCAAATAAGGCCATGTTCTGAGGTTCCAAAGATAGGATGTCAACATATAAATTTAGAAGGACACAATTCAATCCTTAACAGAGCTATCCCTAGGCTGGAGGGCACTGGAGAATGAGGTGTTATACTGGGTGGCAGGTCTTATTTCTTAACAGGGTGGGAACTTGTATCCATGTTATTATTATTTGTACTTTTTGTCTTAATGAAGTAAAAATTAGAAAAGATACCAGCTCACCCCGACACAGAACACAAGAGGAAACAACACCAAAGGTGATGACAGGCCACGGAACTGTGTGGCCAGGAGCCTGAGGGGAGAGCAGAAGCAGGCCCAGGACAGAGGACTGGAGCCAAGGCTCTGGCAGGGACACCAGCACCCAGCCAGCCCACGGGCAGCACCAGAAGGAGGGAAGGGAAGTGGGAGAGAAGAGCAGCTGAGTGCCCTTTTAGGGATTAGTTAGATGTCTAACATCACATTCTGCCTCCCCAGATCCAGCAGAGGATGAGAGCACTGGCTTTCGGAATGCTCTGACCCTGGGAAACCAGCCACAGCTGAGGACAAGCAGAGCCTCTGGGCAGAACATGGATTTGAGGGTATCTGCCACTAAGGAATGAGACCAGGACTGCAGGTGAAGAACCCTCAAGTCTTGCTCTGGAACTGAAATGGCCTTGGCCACCTCCACAGCAACCCATGTGGAGTAATTTCTTCAAAATGAGCAAAAATGGGTCCTCAGTTAGATATCCATCCCAGCCCCGCAGGGCTCTCTCCTATTGGTGGGGCTGGGTAATCTCCTGGGACACTGGAGCAGGTGCACTCTCTTGGCCTGGCTAGGAGGTTCAGGAAGTGTTCAAGAAAAAAAGATGAAAAAACAAAACAAAACAAAACAAAACAAAACAATACAGTAGGCTTTGAGGTGTTTGTCTGTGGAACATACAGATGTCCTGCCGGGGGAATTGGAGGCAATTATCAATAGGCATGTGCAAAAAGTGAGTGGGAGGGAAAACGGAATTAACAACTTCAGGAAAAACAAAAAGTTACATACAAAAATGAATGTCATTGTACACTAAGTGGCAGCAGATAGAAGAGGGGCACAACCCCACACAGGAAACAGGGAGCCACCCTGCGGGGGGCTCACAGAAGTGTCTGGGGTGGGGAAGATGGCCTCAAGTCACCCCCAGAGGGCGTCCTTTCCCACCTTCTACAGCTTGGCTCTGGTCTTAATTTGGTCACAGACCAGCAGGGTGCAGGGCACTTCGGGGCTGCCCACACAGTCCTGCCTGTGGCTGGAACCCACTCTGGGCCTACACAACCTGCACCTGGTGCTAGGCCTCTCCTGTCCTCGGTTCTGCCTGTGGTGAGGAGCATGGGGGACAGTGGCCTTGGGCTAGCCTCTGTGGCCCTGGCTTCCAGGCAGATTTGGGGACATTTTCTCCTTTTCTTGAAGAACCTCCTTCCATTCTCAGCATTGTCTGTGGCTGGTTTGGAGCTGGGCCAGCTCTGTCACACTCCCTCCAGCCCACTGCTCTGTCCTTGGCTATAAAGGGCAAAGCGTGGTACCACGAGGCAGGACAGAAGAGGGATGCTGGAGGACTCATTATTTCCCCCAGGTGCTGGGAGGCTCATCCTGGCTGTTTTCATGCAGGAAGAATTTCTGAGACGTCTCTGCATGGTTTTTCCCCTTATTGTTATTATTTTCCAGCTGTTTACCCCCATAAATGAAAAACAGTGTTTTTTCTTCATTACTGTGGCTGCTACCAAATGACTCATTTACAAATTCATTTTGGCAGAGGTGGCAGCATCTGTTATAATTTTTACCTGGTCCCCCAGGGCAAAGCTTCTTACCTCGCTGGCTTCACATTATTATCATGTGTAAGTATCTTCTCTCTCTTCCCAGGTTTCAGCAGCAGGCAGGTGCATCTGGGAATTAAAGGGAGCCCCACTTCCCCACCAGGTCAGCAGACAGATTTGGCAGATGTGAATGCCTGGCCAGAGCCAGGGGCAGGCGGTGAACAGTGTTGCTTTTACCCTGAAGTCCTCCCTCTGTATCTGCATGACCCGGCCCTGCTGGGGCCACCACATCCATTCCTGGGGTGGGGGTGGGGATGTGTGTGCAGGAACCCAGGGTGCCCTGCTGCCCAGAGTGAGTGCTCTATGTGATTCTGGCATCCCTGGGCCCCAGCAAAGTGTGTGTAGGGGGCATGTTGATTACCATACAAGTGTGAGCAGCTACTCAAATCAACAGATTGCAAGGTGGCTGGGGATGGGGTCTGCGCGGACCCAGTGGCTATTTCTGCTGAATTTTTAATTTGACCTTCTGGTTGTTTATGTTTTGGCCACCCATGTGTCAGTCCTTCCTCAACCTTCATTTTCAGCAATTGGGAAAACAAGCCTCAAGTCCCTATTTCCTGTAACCTTAGTGAATAAACTGCCAAAAGGTCTGACCAGTTTTTACTCAGCTAAAGGAAGGAGAATATGTTAGACACAGTACTTTCAGCAATAAAATTCTCACTGAGATTTACCTTTTAAAAAATATCCAGAGCCTGGCCAGGGGCGGTGGCTCCTGCCTGTAATCCCAGCACTGAGAGGCCGAGGCAGTAGGATCACTTGAGCCCTAGAGTTCGAGACCAGCCTGGCAACACAGCGAGATCCCAGCTCTACAGAAATAGGAAACTTAACCAGCCTGCGCCTTAGTCCCGGCTCCCAGGGAAGCTGAGGCAAGAAAATCACTTGAGCCTGGGAGTCTGAGGTTGCAGTGAGCCGTGATTGTGCCACTACGGTCCAGAGGGCGACAGAACCAGACCCTATCTCTAAACTGTAAAAATAATAGTTAAAAAAAAACTCGGCAGCCCCAGCAGCCCCAGCCCATCTCCAGCCAGCGCCCGAGTCCTCGGCGAGACGCGGGGCGCACGGTCAGCACGGCCGCCAGGGGGCGCTGCCGCGTTCCGTGAGACCCGCTGGGCGGTGGAGCCCAGGCCGCCGCGTGTCCCCGCCCCGGACTCGCCCAGATACGCGTCCCACCAGCGCGCTGGGCAGCGGCGGCGGCCGTCCGGGGGCGTGGGCTGGCCTCACCCGGTGCGCCCTGCCGAGCCCCTGTGCCTTCACCCCACCCCACCCGTCACTAAGAACCTGTGCCCACCCCGCCCCCTCACTGCACTCCCCCACCGCCACGTGTGCTGGCCCCGCCCCTTCATCGCGCCCGCTTCACCGTTCACGTGTGCCGACTCCCCCCACCCCGCCCCCTCACCGCACCCGTGTCACCGTACACCTGTCGGTCCCGCCCCTTCACCCCACCCCCTCACCTGTGTCGATCCTGCCCCCTCATCCCGCCCTTCCTCACTGCACACCTGTGCTGACTCCGCCCCCACACCCCCCGCCCCCCACCCCCCCCCCCCACCGTGCCCCCGGGCCCGCCCCGCCGTGGGCCGTTACCCAAAGTGGTGGTGGCTTGTTGGGGTTTATCCGTCAT
>CAUYPK010130900.1:0-16225 GCA_963574355.1 Loris lydekkerianus | reverse complement strand
CAATAAGAAGCTGAGCAAAGAAATTTTAGATTTAAACCTAACCATCCAATATTTGGACTTAGCAGACATCTACAGAACATTTCATCCCAACAAAACTGAATACACATACTTCTCATAAGCCCACAGAACATACTCCAAAATCGATCACATCTTAGGTCACAAGTCTAACCTCAGTAAATTTAAAGGAATAGAAATTATTCCTTGCATCTTCTCGGACCACCATGGAATAAAACTTGAACTCAGTAACAATAGGAATCAGGCATACTCATACAAAAACATGGAAGTTAAATAACTTTATGCTGAATGATAGCCAAGTCCATAGACAAGATTAAGAAGGAAATAACCAAATTTTTGGAACAAAACGACAATAAAGACATGAATTATCAGAACCTCTGGGATACCACAAAGGCAGTCCTAAGAGGGAAATTTATTGCACTGCAAGCCTTCCTCAAGAGAACGAAAAGAGAGGACATTAACAACTTAATGGGACATCTCAAGCAACTGGAAAAGGAAGAACATTCCAACCCCAAACCCAGTAGAAGAAATGAAATAACTAAAATTAGAGCAGAATTAAAAGAAATTGAAAACAAAAGGAGTATAATCTTTTGTATAAAACATCAACAAATCAAAAAGTTGGTTTTTTGAAAAGGTCAATAAAATAGATAAACCTTTGGCTAACCTAATCAGGAAAAGAAAAAAAAGAGTAAAATCTCTAAGTTCATCAGTCAGAAATGACAAAGACAAAATAACAACAGACTCCTCAGAAATTCAAAACATCCTTAATGAATATTACAAGAAACTTTATTCTCAGAAATATGAAAATCTGAAAGAAATTGACCAATACTTGGAAGCACGTTACCTTCCAAGACTTAGCCAGAATCAAGTGGAAATGTTGAACAGGCCTATATCAAGTTCTGAAATAGCATCAACCATACAAAAGTCTCCCAAATATGAAAAGCCCGGGACCAGATGGCTTCACATCAGAGTTCTACCAAACCTTGAAAGAGGAACCAGTACTCAACCTTTTCCAAAATACAGAAAAAGAAAGGAGACAACCCAACACGTTCTATGAAGCAAACATCACCCTGATCCCCAAACCAGGAAATGACCCAACAAGAAAAGAAAATTATAGACCAATATCACTAATGAATATAGATGCAAAAATATTCAACAAGATCCTAACAAACAGAATCTAGCAACACATCAAACAAATTGTACATCATGACCAAGTCGGTTTTATCCCAGGGTCTCAAGGCTGGTTCAATATATGTAAATCTATAAATATAATTCGGCACACAAACAAATTATAAAACAAAGACCATATGATTCTGTCAATTGATGTAGAAAAAGTTTTTGATAATATCCAGCATCCCTTCACGATCAGAACACTTAAGAAAATTGGTATAGAAGGGACATTTCTTAAACTGATACAGCAAAACCACAGCCAAGATCATATTGAATGGAGTTAAATGAAAATCATTTCCACTCAGATAAGGAACCAGGTAGGTTGCCCATTGTCTCCACCGCTTTTTAATATTGTAATGGAAGTTTTAGCCATCACCATTAGTGAAGAAAAGGCTATCAAGGGTATCCATATAGGGTCAAAAGAGATCAAACTTTCAGTCTTCGTAGATTATATGATTGTATATCTGGAAAACACCATGGATTCTACTACAAGACTCTTAGAAGTGATCAAGGAATACAGCAGCGTCCCAGGTTACAAAATCAACATTCATATATCATAACCTTTATATATACCAACAATAGTCAACCTGAAAAAACAGCTAAGGACTCTATTCCATTCACAGTAGTGCTGAAGAAGATGAAATATTTGGAAGTTTATCTAACAAAGGAAGTGAAAGAACTCTATAAAGGTAACTATGAAACTCTAGGAAAAGAAATAGCTGAAAATGTTAACAAATGGAAAAACATACCATGCTCATGGCTGGGAAGAATCAACATTATTAAAATGTCCATACTACCCAAAGCAATATACAATTTTCATGCAATTCCTATTAAAGCTCCACTGTCATACTTTAAAGATCTCGAAAAAAATAATACTTTGTTTTATATGGAATCAGAAAAATTCTCAAATAGCCAAGACATTACTCAGAAATAAAAGCAAAGCAGACGAAATCATGCTACCAGACCTCAGATATACTATAAATCGATAGTGATCAAAACAGCATGGTACTGGCACAAAAACAGAAAGTAGATGTATGGAACAGAATAGAGAACCAAGAGATGAACCCAAGCTACTTACTATTATTTGATCTTTGGCAAGCCAATTAACATATTCAGTGGGGAAAAGATTCCCTATTTAACAAATGGTGCTGGGTAAACTGGCAGGCAACCTGCAGAAGACTAAAACTGGACCCACACCTTTCACCATTAATTAAGATAGACTCTCACTGGATTAAAGATTTAAACTTAAGACATGAAACTATAAAAATACTAGAAGAAAATGCAGGGAAAACTCTTGAAGAAATTGGCCTGAGTGAATATTTTATGAGGGGGGACCCCCCAGGCAATTGAAGCAGCATCAAAAATACACTACTGGAACCTGATCAAACTAAAAAGCTTCTGCACAGCCAAGTACACAGTAAGTAAAGCAAGCAGACAGCCCTCAGAATAGGAGAAAATATTTGCAGGTTATGTCTCCGACAAAGTTTTAATAACTAGAATCCACAAAGAACTCAAATGCTTTAGCAAGAAAAGAACAAGCGATCCCATCTCAGGCTGGACAAGGGAATTGAAGAGAAACTTCTCTGAAGAAGACAGGCGCACGGCCTACAGACATATGAAAAAATGCTCATCATCCTTAATTATCAGAGAAATGCAAATCAAAACTACTCTGAGATATCATCTAATCCCAGTAAGATTAGCCCATATCACAAAATCCCAAGACCAGAGATGTTGGCATGGATGTGGAGAAAAAGGAACACTTCTACACTGCTGGTGGGAATGCAAACTAATACATTCCTTTTGGAAAGATGTTTGGAGAACACTTAGAGATCTAAAAATAGAACTGCCATTTGATCCTACAATTCCTCTACTAGGTATATACCCACAAGACCAAAAATCACATTATAACAAAGATATTTGTACCAGAACATTTATTGCAGCCCCATTCATAATTACTAAGTCATGGAAAAAGCCCAAGTGCCCATCGATCCACAAATGGATTAATAAATTGTGGTATATGTACACCATGGAATATTATGCAGCCTTAAAGAAATATGGAGACTTTACCTCTTTCATGTTTACATGGATGGGGCTGGAACATATTCTTCTTAGTAAAGTATCTCAAGAATGGAAGAAAAAGTGTCCAATGTACTCAGCCCTACTATGAAACTAATTTATGGCTTTCATATGAAAGCCATAACCCAACTATAACCTAAGAATATGGGGAAGAGGTAGAAGGGGGGTAGAAGATGGGGGAGGATGAGTGGAGGGAAGGTGATTGGTGGGATCACTCCTATGGTGCATCATACAAGGGTACATGTGAAACTTACTGGATGTAGAGTGTAAATGTCTCAACACAATAACTAAGAAAATGTCAGGAAGGCTATGTTAACCAGTATGATGAAAATATGTCAAATGGTATTTAAAACCATTGTATAGTACACCATGCTTGCATTAATGTACACAGCTATGATTTAATAATAAATAAAAAAAAGTACTGGTAAATTTATATAGGTTTTAGTAATGAAAATAGTTATTGATGGTGCCTGGCAACCTATTAAATATAGATTTAATCTTTCTATTATATTTTGATTCTTTCCTGATAAATTAATATTTTTATGCTATAACTCTATTAACTGTGTTTAACAAAAATTTAAAGCAAGCATGCAAACAAACAAACAAAACTCACAGCTTTAACAAGAGTAACACTCAGTCTAACAAAAATCATACAATTCTTCCAGAACAAATTCTTCCATGAGTAGCAAGTATAGTAAAAAGAGCAATAGACTTAGGTTCTTGTACTATTTTTTAAATATCTATATGAGCAATTTTGTGGACAGTCTCTTTCCTTTGGGGGACCAAAGCTTATCCACCTACAAAATGACTCAAATTTGAGCTAGATTAGATCCAACAGATTCAATTTACCAAACATTTATTAAGTGTCTATTGTCATACTCTGGGCTAAGTACTGGAGATAGAATGATAATTATGCTACACTCCCTTTCCTAATCTGTTCATCAGTGGTTCTCTTACTCTTTCCTAGGTACCTGGAAGATTAAACTTCCCAAATCCACAGTCAAAAACAGAACCCAGTGATTAGTCTCGGCCAATGAAATGTGAGCAGCACAGACCTGTGTCAGTCCAGGCAGAGTCAACAGAAGCTCCTGCTTAATGTTCAATGTTCCCACTTCCACAATGAAAATTAGCAAAAAATCCTTGTACTGAGAAAATGAAGTCTCAAATTTGAGTTTGCCTAGATCCCTGAGTCACTAAATGGAAAGAGAAACAACTGCCCTTGAAAGTTACCCAGATGTGCAGCAGACTCTTGCATACATGAGAGGTAAACTTTTGCTCTGATGACGTGTTAATATTAACCACAGTGGAGCCTATTATGTCTTGACAAAAGTGGGCTAATTACAAGGTAGACATAAAGAAACACTAAGTAAACCTTCCAGGTACCTATGTAAGAGTTTACCAGGGCATAAATAAAGTACCCTTGGCCAAGAAAAGAGAGTAATTCATTATTTCTAAAGAAGGTAGGAAAGGTTTATAAGGTAAGAGTGAGAGTGGCAGTTTAAATAAAGCAACTAGAAATATAATGTTGAGACAGACGACAGTGAAGGATAGACCTTTAGGAAACACTAACATCTAAGAATTAAATAAAGACAAAACTGGGAAGAGAAGAAAGAGAATTAGAAAGAAAACCAGAAAGAAATGGTGCTCTGGAAACCCAGAAAGGAAAACATTCAAAGATGAGTCAGAAATTGTGTTGTGAAGTTACTTATTAGAAAGCTGCGAGATGTGATGTGAGAAGTGGCCATTGTATTGGAAATTATGGAAGCAATAAAGACAATATTCAGATTATGGTAAGTAAGAGATAAAAAGGAGGTAAATACAGTTACAGTAAACACAGAGCACTTTTAGCAAAGTGTGTTTTAATTGACACTTACAGCACAAAACACTCCCCAAAAAGAGGAAGGGAGGGATTGTCAAATATATTTGAGACATGCTACATTCTACATACTAGTAAGGGAATTTCTTAAAATCTATTTGTGATTTCTCACCTTGAGAAATAAGAAAAGGGTAAAATAAAGTTGTTATTTCCTTACAAATGGGACTGTTCCACCAGCGTCTCTAACATCACTAAGAAAATAAAAGCACCTCAATGGGGAAGAGTTAGTATACGTTGTTAAATTGAGTATGTCTTGAAAATAAAAGAACCAGTAAGATATGTTTTCTCTTCTCATGTAACAATTTATGGGGAAGTCAGACTGTCTGGCTGGCCACAATTACAATCCATATGACTTTGACCAATTCTAGTAACTTCCTTTTTCTCTAATCTGTGAAATATGGATAAAAATAATACCTGTTTCAAATAGTTGTTTTGAAAAATCAACAAGTTAATACATGGAAAATACTTAGAATGATGTCTGGCATATAGAGATGGGTCAATAAATATTAACTGTTATTATTACCATTATTAAATTTTAAAAAAATTTAATATCTTGCTCACCATCAAGCTGGTATAAAGTGGAACTCATATAATCTGATCTCCCTGATAAAGTGATGCTGGTGACCCTGGGAAATCAATTCATCATTAAACATAAGTTACATGTTAATGACCAAAAGTTGACAGAGGAACTATCATGCATGCTTACTTTGAGTTCAAGTGCAGATAACTGTACTTGAGAATGAACTGTCAATATAGCCACGGTTTTTACAAGAGAACTATACTTGAGGAATTTTCTCATTTACCCCACCTGATTTCATGAAAATAAAATGACTTAATGCATATTTCTATTTGGGGTTCACACCTAACACACATACATTCCCAAATGAATGCATAATGAGTCTGTTCCTTATTATTATTTCTCTAACCATTGTATTAAATAATTCCTTAAACAATCTGTTTTCTGAAAGGAAACTATAGAAAAATTATAACCATTTTCATAATTAAGGAACAATTTTTTAAATCTTAATGGGATTTTAAAACATGAAGATAAAATCTTCCAGTCTCAGGAAAAATGTAATTTTATATGCTAGGCTGCCAAAGAATTCCCTCCCTGAGAATTTATATCCTGCGATCACATGGGCTGTGAGCATCCTAAAAGCTTTAAAGCTTTTAAAATCTAAAGCATCTAAAATCTCTCAGAGTGCTGCATCCCACACAGTTATAGGTTTAAAAAGAAAAATAATATATACAGAGTTTCAACTCATTTTTACTTTTGATATCAGACTCATTCGGAGGTTATTTACAGAATCTATCATTAAGCACAGAAAGGGCTATGCTTTCCCTTTCTCTCCATATTGAAATAAAAACAAATATCTGAAATTATTAGCAACATATATTCTTAAATTGTATAGATTTAAAACTCTTGTTTCGAGAATACCACTGAATTCTCCTTAGAATGTCTTGGGAGATGCTTTTGTTTTATGTCTGTCATCTGACTTTTTTATATTCTTCCTTCTTAGAAGACATTTTAAGCATTAATGTTGTCCATCCAATGGGAGATCCACTTTAGCCCATAATAACTGCACTGCTGTTGAGGAAAGGAATCTCCATTTCCTTATTGCTGTCTTCAACCTTTTAGGAATTCATGGACTGTTCCTTCCCTCTTCTTTCCCCTCCCACAACAAAAGGTAGGCAACACATCTACTTGTATTTCTATTATTTTACCACACATCCTGCTTGCCAGGATAGAAAAGCGTGTTTTAGAAAAGAGACACTCTGTCAACCCAGTGCCCTATTGTTATTTTGTGATGTTTACACATTTCTATTACATTCCCTCCACCCAGCCACACTATAAACAGTCAATGGGTGTAATTTTCTTTTGTTCCTAAATCATAGGCATGAAACCAGTTACTATAAAAAATAGAGCAAGCTGGGTCATGTGTACTTGATGCTTCCATCACAGCTTCACCTGACCGACTCCTCCCTGTCCTTCATTGCTCCCCAAGTGTAACTCATTCAGGGAGACTATCTCTTCACCCTTCTTCCTCTCCCAACACATACCTGTCTCTGTACAATGTTCTGAGAAACACCCTAATTTTTCTTCACTGAACTTAATTCTAGGGTAATCTGTATAATGGTCCCTTGGTGTTTCTCTCCCCTCTTGGACTATTTCTCTGCTCATAGTTATCACTCAGTGAGTGTCTTCTGGATGGATGGATCCTTGTGGGGAATGTCTTTTATCAAAAAAAGAAAGTTGGATGAAGTGAGAGCCATGCTCAGATTTCAGTTAATGAAACCGAGGCATAATGAGGGAGAAATACACATTGACATTATTATATCTATGGGAATACTATTTCTTCCATCATTGTTTTCTATAACTGACCCAGCGCCTTAAAATGTGGCATCTGCTTTTTCAGCCCATCATTTAGGGCACATCATAAAATAGGGCAATGAGCAGAATAAAAATTTACTACCATGTTCTTTTTGCCTCCTGGATCAGCTGCCTCTAATGAGTACTCTGTGTCAACTTCTGTGCAAGTTCTGTGCAGTTCATGCCTTTCTTTCCTGCCACCTCTTTTGCTACTTGGCTTCCTCCCCAAACTTCACACATTTTACCACTCCATACTTCACTCGTCTGCTGGAGGATGTTCCTGCCAAGGTTTTTCATTCTGTTCAGGATTCTGAGTGTAGCAATAACCCCAGACTGGCCTCCTGGCATTTATGGAACTGCCCAGTAAGTTCCCTCCGCATCTCTCATCAGTTGGTATATGCTCAGAAAATATAAGCAATTACAATATTGTCCTGAGGTAAACGTAATTAGAAATCAAATCTCTAGAGGGAAAAATATGCACAACAGTTCTTTCCAAAGCTAAATATAAATGATTTATTTAAAACAATCCATATTCATTTAGTAGACTGATTTCTAGGATTTAAAACCTCATGTTAACTGGGACACCAGGGAGATCAGGAGTTCTAGACCAACCTGAACAAAAGCAAGACTCCCATCTCTAAAAATAGCTGGGCATTGTAGCAGGCACCTGTAGCCCCAGATACTTGGGAGGCTGAGGCAGGAGGATCACAGGAGCCAAAGAGTTTGAGGTTGCTGTGAGCTATGTGGACACAGCAGTCTACCACGGATGACAAAATGAGACTCTGTCTCAAAAAATTTTTTTTAAATCTCAAGTTAATATTTCTATCCTTACCTAATAGCACACTTATGAGATTATTTGAAATGTTGTTCATAATTACTTACTCTCATGGTCTTACAGAAATCAAAATTCTAAAGACAAATATAGGCCAGGGTAACAGAAGCTGTAAATGTACTTCCTCTTAACAGATTCTCAAAAATTCTTCTTACTGAAAAAAAGTCATCCACATAAGTAAGTTCTGCCAGAAAATATAAATAAATCTACAATCAAATTTGATTTGATAAATACTTACCTACTGCCTGGAAGTATTTTCTCTGGAAGATAATTCTTTGTCCAGGACACCCATGTTTCCAGGTCAACCCAAAGCCTGGATCACTTCTTTAGTATTCTAAAGTGAATCTAAATGCCAAGTAAACCCTGGAATATAATTTATTTGTTTCTTTTGAGCATTTTTGGTGGGACTTTTTTCTAACCTACAAAATGGTAGTAATTTATTAATATACAAACCTTTATATAATTCCATGAGCCAGACCCTGCTGCAAGCAATTTCCATATATTAACTCATTTGGTTCTCACAACAATCAATTATCCCATTTTACAGATGAGGAAACTGAGGAATTAAGTATCTTGCCTGAGGTCACTTCTTGCCTGATTCAGTCATCTTTGTGCCGGCAGAATGGGGGCCAAAGACCCCATTCTTGACAGGGGAAAGCACCCACAGAGAAAGGGAAAATTAAAAAGTAAGCTGAAAGAGTCAGAACTAACAAAAGTCAGCTAGTTTACCTTTAAGCTAGCCATTGCTAAATTTCGTATCTGAACAAGTTTCCGGCCTTTCCTGAAACTCTGGTCTATTGGGGATACAGCTTACACCAATACCCTGCTGAATCTGTGAACACTCCGAGGAAGTAAATGGTCATAAAAGAGATTATGACAAGACTTAGAATAGATACACCTTCTACGTGTTTCCTGCCCATTAAACAGACAAAGCAGATACCCATTATGAACAATTTATATTTGGCTGGGACAGAGACCAAGGAAATAGCTCGAGCCCTAAGATATGGGTAGAAAAGCTTAACATCCCTTATGGCAGAGGGAAATCCTCTGTGGTAGTAATGAGAGGAAAATTCCTTTCTCCCACCGATTCCTCAGAGGATATTAACACTAGTGGTGTTTTACTCCACATTGAGTGGAGCGTAACACCTCCCTGGGAATCTGTGTGTGTGACTTCAGACAGGAGGCTTCCCCCATACAAGCCTCAAGTTTCAGATGCTCCAAAACTGCTCAAATCTTTAAAGTTAATAATAGCAATAGGAGCTGATAGTTTCATTCAGAGAAACTACTGACATCTTTGTTCCCTCCCTTACCTTACACCTGGGCAAAGAGGTTTCAATAAAAGCTGTGTGGAACAAAGACTCAGGACCACTCCCCCAAAGCCTATAAACAGGCAGTGGTCCCCTGAGCTCCCACCTTTGAAAAGTGCTTTCTGTGTCTCGTGTCTCTTTCTTTAACTTTATATTTCTTCAGTTGGTTGCACCAGTTCCACAGGTCTTAGCGGACCCTGCCCCGGGGTGGGACTCCAACATCTTTGATGTTTTTTGTTTTATGAACTTAGCTTGTCTTTTCTCAATCTCCCCCAAAAGAAACCACTGTACCTCCTACCTGACCCCATCTGTACTTACATAAGTTCTGCCTATGCCAGAAATTCCAATGTTGCAAGACCAGCAACTCCCTGGGGGAAGAACAAAAGGCATTTGTTTCATCCTAACCATGGGGTTCATATGACGAGAGTCACCCTACATCTAATTTTACCTGGGACGGTCCAGATCTGGACCTGTTACCCTGGTGAAAATTACAAATAATGGTCCCTATCACACTCAAGGGTATCCTTTTGCATAGTAACTTAAATTTTTAACATGTCTTATCTTTAATATAATATTTCTGAATATGGGAAATATGTCTCTATGTGCACATTTCTCCTGAAATTTTGAATTCTTTGCCTTTAAAATGCTTTTGCTTGACTTTATCTTGAGCTGATGTCTATCTTTAAAATTAAACCAGAATATCCATCCGTCTCAGTAGTCCCCTGGCAAAACCTATAACACAAAGTCTTGATAACAATTCTAATGAGAATTCAGCTTATTCTCCCATTTTTCCTCTTAGTTCATAAACTATAGTTGGAGTTGTTTTGTAAAACGCCTTTGAATGTATCCTTGATACACACACTTAGTCACTTTCTATTTCTTTTGTAATTTCTAAATGAATATATTCACTTGCCTAGTTGTTAAAAGAGGAGCATCCTGCTCTGATTTGTGAGGTTTCTATAAGGTTTCCAAACTATTGTGCATTTGTGAGTGTGTGCATAAACTGATAGGTGGTTTCCCCTACCTACCTCTCACCACAGCTTGCCCTACCTAGTTCAGTGGTCTTTTGTGCTTTGTTGTTTTATGAATTTGTTTTATCTTCTTTGAATCCAAAAACTAAAATAAAATAAAAGAAACAATTATATCTCCTTTATAAGCCTCCAGGTACCTTCCTGTCATTTGTTATTGTTTTTAAGAAAGAGATGACTTTCCTGTTACTGATTATAAGCAAATATATGACCAGAATGCCCTTCACGCCTTCTCCCTCTGGCGAAGTCTTACCTAATTCTAGGCCCATGTTAAGTATCTTCTCTTCTGTGAATCCTCTAGACAAAATTAATCGCTACACCATCTGTGGTACTGCAGTTTTGTTTATCTTATATTCTGACTTTCCCCTCCTCAGTCATCTCCTTGGGATGGAAGCTCAATCACAGAGCAAGGATGCGTTTTACATCCCTCCCTTGGGCCCAGCACAAGGTCTGGTAAATATCCACTTAACAAATATTTGATGAATAAAAAGCACCTAGTTTTAATATGCAAAGTTATTTCAGATGTATTAGCTCATTTAGATCTACAGTAATTTTATGAAGTATAAAACTATGCTGTTTTTACCTATGAAATACTACATATTATAAACTTCTGCATTTCAGAGATGGGATAACTAAGAAATTTTTGCAAGGTAAAGGTATGAGAAAAGAGGTGTAAACCAGTCTATAGGTTTCTAATTAATTAGAGTTACTAAAATTAGTAGTTTTATTATTTATTTGTTATAATAAATAATAAATATAAAAAATAATAAAACAAAATATAAAAATAATTATTTCAGGGGAAATAAAGATAATTTCGATTTAAGAAGAGCAATGTGATTTGACAACTTTTTCTCTCATCCAGAGAAAGCTTCTGTAATTTGTTTTCAGTTTTTCCTTGTAGTAACAGAGTTACCTGAGTTATCAGAGTTCTAAGAGCTTTGCTATGAAAGCTTCGTATGACTCAAAAGTGCAGGACATAGGCTGTGCTCCAGAGATTGCACAAGTCAACGAGGAAAGGACTTACACTCTATTTCCTAAGAGGGCTATCCATTACCTTTAAAATGGTCTCCAGAACAGACCTGCCTCTACAGAGTAGACCTTGGCCAGTCTTTTTTTTTTTTTTTAATCATATCTGTGTATAATAATGCAATCATGGGGCACCATACACTGGTTTTATAGACTGTTTGACACATTGTCATCATACTTGTTAACATAGCCTTCCTTCCATTTTCTTAGTTATTGTGTTATGACATTTACATTCTGCATTTACTAAGTTTCACATATACCCTTGTAAGATTCACCACAGGTGTAATCCCACCAATCACTCTCCTTCCACCCATCCTCCCCCTTCTTCCCCTCCTTCTCCCCCTTCCTCATATTCTTAGGTTATATCTTTCATATGAAAGCCATAAATTAGTTTCATAGTAGGGCGGAGTACCCTGGATACTTTTTCTTCCATTCTTGAGATACTTTACTAAGAAGAATATGTTCCAGCTCCATCCATGTAGACATGAAAGAGGTAAAGTCTCCATTTTTCTTTAAGGCTGCATAAAATTCCATGGTGTACATATACCGCAAGTTATTAATCCATTCATTGATCGATGGGCACTTGGGCTTTTCCCATGACTTAGCAATTATGAATGGGGCTGCAATAAACATTCTGGTACAAATATCTTTGTTATAATGTGATTTTTGGTCTTCTGGGTATATACCTAGTAGAGGAATTATAGGATCGAATGGCAGATCTATTTTTAGATCTCTAAGTGTTCTCCAAATATCTTTCCAAAAGGAACGTATGAATTTCCATTCCCACCAGCAGTGTAAAAGTGTTCCCTTTTCTCCACATCCATGACAACATCTCTGGTCTTAGGATTTCGTGATATGGGCTAATCTTACTGGAGTTAGATGATATCTCAGAGTAGTTTTGATTTGCATTTCTCTGATAATTAAGGATGATGAGCGTTTTTTCATATGTCTGTAGGCCATGTGCCTGTCTTCTTCAGAGAAGTTTCTCTTCAACTCCATTGCCCAGCCTGCGATGGGATCACTTGTTCTTTTCTCGCTTATACGTTTGAGATCTCTGTGGATTCTGGTTATTAAACCTTTGTCAGAGACATAACCTGCAAATATCTTCTCCCATTCTGAGGGATGTTTGTTTGCTTTACTAACTGTGTTCTTGGCTGTGCAGAAGCTTTTTAGTTTGATCAGGTCCCAGTAGTGTATTTTTGAAGCTACTTCAATAGTCTGGGGGATCCTCCTCATAAAATACTTGCCCAGATCAATTTCTTCAAGGATTTTCCCTGCACTCTCTTCTAGCATTTTTATAGTTTCATGCCTTAAGTTTAAATCTTTAATCCATTGAGAGTCTATCTTAGTTAATGGTGAAAGGTGTGGGTCCAGTTTTAGTCTTCTGCAGGTTGCCCGCCAGTTCACCCAGCACCATTAGTTAAATAGGGGATCCTTTCCCCACTGAAAGTTTTTCATTGGCTTGTCAAACATCAAATAAAAGTAAGTAGCTGGATTCATCTCTTGGTTCTCTATTCTGTTCCAGACATCTACTTCTCTGGTTTTGTGCCAGTACCATGCTGTTTTGATCACTATCGATTTATAGTATAGTCAGATTCCTCCTGCTTTGTTTTTATTACTGAGTAATGTCTTGGCTATTCGAGGTTTTTTCTGATTCCATATAAAACAAAGTATTATTTTTCAAGATCTTCAAAGTATGACAGTAGAGCTTTAATAGGGATTGCATTAAAATTGTATATTGCTTTGGGTAGTATGGACATTTTTACAATGTTGATTCTTCCCAGCCATGAGCATGGTATATTTTTCCATTTATTAACATTTTCAGCTATTTCTTTTCTTAGAGTTTCGTAGTTCTCTTTATAGAGATCTTTCACATCCTTTGTTAGATAAATTCCCAAATATTAC
Source organism: Loris lydekkerianus (assembly GCA_963574355.1). Lineage (NCBI taxonomy): Eukaryota > Metazoa > Chordata > Mammalia > Primates > Lorisidae > Loris > Loris lydekkerianus. The sequence goes on along the minus strand of CAUYPK010130900.1, from coordinate 2,619 downwards.
ATCTTTGTTGGCACTACTGTGAATGAAATAGAGTCCTTAACTGTTTTTTCAGCTTGACTAGTGTTAGTATATATAAAGGTTACCGATTTATGAATGCTGATTTTGTAACCTGAGACACTGCTGTATTTCTTGATCCCTTCTAAGAGTTTTGTAGTAGAAACCCTGGTGTTTTCCAGATATACAATCATATCATCTGCGAAGAGGGAAAGGTTGATCTCTTCTGACCCTATATGGATACCCTTGATCACCTTTTCTTTCCTAATTGTGATGGGTAAAACGTCCATTACAATGTTAAAGAGCAGTGGAGACAAAGGGCAGCCTTGCATGGTTCCTGATCTGAGTGGAAATGATTTCAATATAACTCCATTCAATACGACCTTGGTTGTGGGTTTGCTGTAGATGGCCTCTATCAGTTTAAGAAATGTCCCTTCTATACTACTTTTCTTATGTGTTCTGATCATGAAGAAATGCTGGTTATTATCAAAAGCTTTTTCTACATCAATTGAGAGAATCATATGGTCTTTGTTTTTTAATTTGTTTATGTGCTGAATTATATTTATAGATTTACATATATTGAACCAGCCTTGAGACCCTGGGATAACACCAACTTGATCATGATGTATAATTTGTTTGATGTTTTGCTGAATTCTGTTTGTTAGAATCTTTTTTGAATATTTTTGCATCTATATTCATTAGTGATATTGGTCTATAATTTTTTTTTTCTTGTTGGGTCTTTTCCTGGTTTGGGGATCAGGGTGATGTTTGCTTCATAGAATGTGTTGGGCAGTCTTCCTTCTTTTTCTACATTTTGGAACAGGTTGAGTAATATAGGTACCAGTTGCTCTTGAAAGGATTGGTAGAATTCTGACACGTGAAGCCATCTGGTCCTGGGCTTTTCATTCTGGGGAGATTTCATAGGGTTGATGCTATTTCAGAACTTGATATTGGCCTCTTCAACATTTCCATTTCATTCTGGCTAAATCTTGGAAGGTGACGTGCTTCCAAGTATTGGTCAATTTCCTTCAGATTATTATACATCTGAGAATAAAGTTTCTTGTAATATTCATTAAGGATTTTTTGAATTTCTGAAGAGTCTGTTGTTATTTTGTCTCTGCTATTTCTGATTGATGAAATTAGAGATTTATTCATTTTTTCCTGGTTAGGTTATCCAAAGGTTTATCTATTTTATTGACCCTTTTAAAAAAAACAACTTTTTGATGTGTTGATCTGTTTTATACAAATGATTACACTCCTCGGTGCATCTTACAAGGGTATATGTGAAACTTAGTAAATGTAGAATGTAAATGTCTTAGCACAATAACTAAAAAAAACCAGGAAGGCTATGTCAACCAGTGTGATGAAAATGTGTCAAACGGTTTATGAAGCTAGTGTATTATGCCCCATGATCATATCAATGTACACAGCTATGATTTAATAATAATAGTAAAAAGGATTACACTCCTTTTGTTTTCAATTTCATTTCATTCTGCTCTAATTTTGGTTATTTCTTTTCTTCTACTGGGTTTGGGGTTGGAATGTTCTTCCTTGCTTGAGATGTCCCATTGAGTTGTTCTTTCCATTCTCTTGAGGAAGGCTTGCAGTGTTATTAATTTACCTCTTAGGACTGCCTTTGCAGAATCCCACAGGTTCTGATATTTTGTGTCTTCATTGCCATTTTGTTCCAAAAATTTGGTAATTTCCTTCTTAATCTCATCTATGCATTCAGCTATCATTCGGCATAAGGTTATTTAACTTCCACGTTTTTGTATGAGTATGCAGATTCCTGTTGTTACTGAGTTCAAGTTCTATTCCATGGTGGTCCGAGAAGATGCAAGGAATCATTTCTATTCCTTTAAATTTACTGAGGTTACACTTGTGACCTAAGATGTGATCGATTTTGGAGTATGTTCTGTGGGCTTATGAGAAGTATGTGTATTCAGTTTTGTTGGGATGAAATGTTCTGTAGAACATTCCAAATGTTGGATGGATAGGTTTAAATCCAAAATTCCTTTGCTCAGCTTCTTATTGGAGGATCTGTCCAACACTGGCAGAGGAATGTTGAAATCTCCAACTATTATTGAGCTGGAGGAAATCAAGTTGCTCATGTCTGTTAGAGTTTCTATTATAAATTGAGGTGCATTCTGGTTGGGTGCATAGACATTAATAATTGAAATCTCATCATATTGAGTCTTACCTTAACAAATATGAAGTGACCATTCTTATCCTTCCTTACTTTTGTTAATTTAAAGCCTATTATATCTGCAAATAAAATTGTAACACCCGCTGTTTTCTGATTACCATTTGCCTGAAATATGGATGACCATCCTTTCACCCTGAGTCTAAATTTGTCTTTTAAGTTAAGATGTGATTCTTGTATGCAACAAATATCTGGCCTGAGTTTTTGTATCCAGTCAGCTAACCTGTGCCTCTTTAGAGGACAGTTTAAGCCATTCACATTAATGGAGAATATTGGTAAGGTAGGTAAATTTTTGTTTGTTGTTTGCTTAATTTTTTTTATTGTTATTTTCAGGTTGCTTGTTCATTCTTCTTTGTTTGAGGTACTCTTTTTTTTGTTGCTGTTACTGTTCATTTTTTTCTTCCTCTGGCAAAGTTCTTTCC
>CAUYPK010130899.1:0-13326 GCA_963574355.1 Loris lydekkerianus | reverse complement strand
TCTGGGGGAATATTTCATGAGGAGGAACGCCCGAGCAATTGAATCAGCTTCAAAAATACACTATTGGGACTTGATCCAACTTAACACTTCTGCACAGCCAACAGCACAGTAAGTAAAGCAAGCAAACAGCCCTCAGAATGGGAGAAGATATTCGCAGTTCATGCCTCTGACAAAGGTTTACTAACCAGAATTTACAGAGAACTCAAACGTATAAGTAAGAAAAGAACAAGTTTTGCCATCGCAGGCTGGGCAAGGGATTTGAAGTGAAACTTCTCTGAAGAAGACAGGTGCATGGCCTATAAACATGAAAAAATGCTCATCATCTTAAATCATCTGAGAAATGCAAATCAAAACTACTTTGAGATATCTTCTAACTCCAGTAAGATTAGCCTGTATCACAAAATTTCAAGACCGGAGATGTTGGCATGGATGTGGAGAAAAGGGAACACTTCTACACTGCTGGTGGGAATTCAAATTAATGCATTCATTTTGGAAAGATATGGAGAACACTTGGAGATCTAAAAATAGATCTGCCATTCAATCCTATAATTCCCCTATTAGGCATATACCTAGAAGACCAATAATCACATCATAACAAAGATATTTGTACCAGTTTGTTTATTGCAGCCCTATTCATAATTGCTAAATCATGGAAAAATCCCAAGCACCCATCGATTCAGGAATCGATTAATAAACTGTGGTATATGTACACCATGGAATATTATGCAGCCTCAAAGAAAGATGGAGACTTTCCCTCTTTCCTGTTTACATGGATGAAGCTTGAACATATTCTTCTTAGTAAAGTATCTCAATAATAGAAGAAAAATTACCCAATGTACTCATCCCTACTATGAAACTAATTTATGGCTTTCACATGAAAGCTATATCCCAGTTACAACCTAAGAATGGGGGGAAGGGGGAAAGGGAGGTCCGGGAGGGGGATTTGTGAGATTACAACTGCAGGGCATCTTACAAGGGTATATGTGAAACTTAGTAAATGTGGAATGTAAATGTCTTGGCACAATAACTATGAAAATTCCAGGAATGTTATGTTAACCATTGTGATGAAAATGTGTCAAACGGTCCATGAAACTAATGTATTGTGCCCCATGATTACATTAATGTACACATCTATGATTTAATAAAAAAAAAAAAAAGAAAGAATGAAAGAAAGAAAAAGGAGCAAAGTAAAGAGAGAGACTCAGCCCCCTGGTCCAATTCTGCTACCAGGTGTGCCTTTCTGACTCTGCAGAGCACTACAGTGAGCCAAAGTTGAGCAACCAGTAGACCTCTGCCATCTAGTTGCTGGATACCTTTCGAACTCTCCAAGTTGAAAGTTTATAATGACTGGGTCAATTGGTTTGGAACTCCTAACCTGGGCCAATCCCCCAAGGACACTCTTGGGTGGTACCCTGGTTGTGTGTTTAGAGGAAGGGTTGATTTTCCCCTTCCAGTTTTTGTCCATGGGGGGATGTTTGTCTTAGTTGCTTGTATTTCTCCACAGTTAAGACTTCACCAGAGTCCCTGATCTACTAGGATAGGACAAGAACCACCTGAATACAAGACAGAGCCATCTAACCACACCACACCAAGCAGGTTTCCTCAGCCTCAGACTGTAATACTGTATGAGTCATATGCAATGCTATAGGGTCAAAAGCTGCAGTCATCATTCCCAGATCATTGACAAATGGCTAGTTAACTACAACTCCAGGAACTCCCAATCCAATTTCACTTTACCTGTCCATCAAACCACTGGTGAAAAATAATCATGAGGCAGAATCAGCAGAGAAACTCTGGCAACATGAATAATCAGAGTAGATCAACTCCCCAAAGGAACGATATGGCTGACACAGCACAAGATCCCATTGGTAAAAAAAATCGCTGAGATATCAGAAGTCAAGTTCAGAATTTGGATAGCCAATAAGATTAACAGAATGAAGATAAAGATGGGATTAGTATTTTATGGAGTAATTCAAAAATTGTCTCAAGATTTCAACAAATTCAAAGATAAAATCACCAAGGATTTTAACACATTGAGGCAAGAACTTGTAGCCCTCAAAGATCTGAGAAATACAGTAGAATCCTTCAGTAACAGAATGGAGCAGGCAGAAAAAAGGGTCTCTGACATTGAAGACAAAGCTTTTGAATGCTCCCAAATGCTCAAAGAGGAAAAAAAGAGGAGAACCAAAATGGATCATTCTCTCAAATAATTCAAATAGATCTAATATTTGCCTTATAGGAATCCCTGAAGGTAATGAGGTTCCTGCAAAAGACACAGATGCTTCACTTCATGAAATTATCAAAGAGAATTTTCCAGACATGTCAAGAGATTCTGAAATTCAGGTAGCATACAGTTACAGAAAATTGGCAGGACTCAACCGAAATAAAAATTCTCATAGACACATAATTAGCTTTCCCAAAGTTAATATGAAGGAGAAAATTCTGCAAGCAGCAATACATAAGAAAACCATAACCAATAAGGGGAAGAACATTAGAATGACTGCAGATATTTCTGCTGCAACCTTTCAAGCTAGAAGAGAATGGTCATCGACATTTAATCTACTTAAGCAAAATAACTTTCAACCTACATCCTATATCCAGGTAAACTAGATTTCATCTATGATGGAGAAATTTAATACTTTAATGACATGCATATATTGAAGAAATTTGCCATAACTAAACCAGATCTTTAAGATATTCCCACACCTATCCTCCATAATGAAGAGCACAATCGTCCACGATGAAAGTAAACTCACTCAGAAACTTTTGATCAAATTCCAACTTCCACAGTGGTGAAAGGATTAAAAATATCCAATGGACTTTCAAAAAGCTCAATACCCAAAATGCTATCTGGCTTATCAATACTCTCAATTAATGGGAATGGCTTAAATTGTCCTCTAAAAAGGCACAAGTTGGCTGAATGTATAGAAAAACTCAGGCCAGACGTCTGCTGAATTCAAGGATCTCACTTTACCTTAAAGTATAAACATAGACTCAGGGTGAAGGGATGGTCATCTATAATTCAGGCAAATGGAAATTAGAAAAAAGGAGGTGTTGCAATTTTATTCACAGATACAATAAGCTTTAAACCAACAAAAGTCTGAGTCCTAGTCTCAGCAGAACAAGTATTTACTCCATATAACAGCAGCTCTTCATGTTAAATAAGACCAAGAGAATACCCGAGGAAGAAAACAAATTTTTTAATGAAGATTGGGAATTGAAATATTATTATGCTGTTTCTTCTGGAGATAAGATAATTTGCTTTCTTTGTACAGTAAATAAATTTCATGCTAATCAGCCTTATAAAACTCATAAAGACCAGTGATATTTTAAATTAGAGGTAGAGATATGAAAGCTTATATTGCAAAATTAAAAAATGAAAAGCGGGTGGTGCCTGTGGCTCAGTGGGTAGGGTGCTGGCTCCATATAATGAGGGTGGTGGGTTCAAACCCGGCCCCTGCCAAACTGCAACAAAAAAATAGCTGGGCATTGTGGCGGGCACCCGTAGTCCCAGCTACTTGGGAGGCTGAGGCAAGAAAATCACCTAAGCCCAGAAGTTGGAGGTTGCTGTGAGCTGTGATGCCATGGCACTCAACTGAGGGTGATAAAGTGAGACTCTGTCTCTAAAAAATGAATAAATAAATAAATAAAATGAAAATCAAAAGCTAAGACAATTCTTTCAAACAGCAGCAAAACCTGGAAGTCATGCCTTTGAAACAAATTATAAAGTACCTTATCTATTCAGGAAAAAGAGGAAACCATTCAGTGATGTAGAAATTGTGATAGAATGCACTGTGAAAGTTGTAGGATGCTTAAACTCTCTGATAACATTTCAATGTACAAACAACTGACTCATTCATGGAGAACCATAACTGATCAGTAGCATGAATTAGCACTCAACAGAACAACTTTACACAATACTTCAAATGGAAAATATGTATTATTCAATCACTTGGATGAATCAACTGATACTACTGACTTGGTGCAGGTTTTATACTTCATTTGGGTCATAACAGATAATAAGATTTCTTCTTTGCTATGAGGAATTACTTGCTTTGGGCACTCCTGTGAACAGAACATGTGGAATAGATACTTTCAGAAAATTCAAGATAAATGTCATAAAACTGGACTGAATTTGCTAAATTTAGTCAGTGTATATACAGATGGTACACGTTCCATGACAGGAAAACATGAAGGGTTTATTGTGCAGATTAAAAAAGTATTAACAGGGATGGTGCCTGTGGCTCAAAGGAGTAGGGCTCTGGCCCCATATGCTGGAGGTGGTGGATTCAAACCCATCTCCTGCCAAAAACTGTTAAAAAAAAAAAAAAGAAGATGTAAAAAAGTATTAACAGATACAATTACTCTCACTTTTTTTCCATTGTACCTTACATTAGCAATATCTCTGCACTAAGGCTAATGTTTTAAGTTACACTTAACAACAAGTTATTAGTATAGTTAACCATATTCATGCAAATGCACTAACAAGCAATATCTGACAAGTGTACCTGTCTATAAAGTTGTAAGTTAATCAGTAAACAATGATAAGTTGTTAGTGTGCTGATACCTGATAGAGACATTAACCACAAATGTTTCAGGTCTTTATTGCCCTGAAAAAGTTAGCCAGTCTTACAACTAATTTAATTCTCTTATTTAGTATTTTCTTCCCTTTCTGAGCAAATAGGCAAATAGCTGTTCTTCACATACTTTTCAAACCAATTTTTTTCTTGCTTGGTGGTTCCTTCACAAATCAATAAAACCTTTATGGGTACTAACAAATTTATATGCGATTTTTGTCTTTCAATATAATTGTATGTTCAAAAACAAAGTTATAGAATGACCCAGAAGAAAATTGGACAGTATTTATTTCTGTGGATGGAAATCAGAAACTAAACTTTGCAACATGTTTGCAAGGAAAAAAAAAGAAACTAAGCAATGAAATTTTAGACTCATACTTAAGCACTCAACATTTGCATTTAACAGACATATACGAATATTTCATCCTAACAAAACTGATTACACATACTTCTCATCAGCCCATGGATCATCACCTAAATTGATCACATCTTAGGTCACAAGTATAACCTCAGAAAATTTAAAAGAATAGAAAACATTCTTTGTATTTTCTCAGACCATAATGCAATAAAAGTTGAACTCAGTAAAAATTGGAATCTACATACTCATACAAAATCATAGAAACTAAATAACCTCATGTTGAATGATAGCTGGATCATAGATGAGATTAAGAAGAAAATTACCAAATTTTTGGAACAAAATGATAATGAAGACATAAACTATCAGAACCTCTGGTATACCGCAAAGGCAATCCTAAGAGAGAAATTTATAGCATTGCAAGCCTTCCTCAAGAGAATGGAAACAGAGGAAGTTAAAAACTTAATGGGACATCTCAAGCAACTGGAAAAGGAAGAACATTAAACCACAAACCCAGCAGAAGAAAAGAAATAACTAAACTGAGAGCAGAACTGAATGAAATTGAAAACAAAAGAATCACACAACAGATCAACAAACCAAAAAGTTGGTTTTTTTAAATGGTCAATAAAATAAACTTTTGGCTAACATAACCAGAAGCAGAAGATTAAAATCCCTAATTTCATCAATCAGAAATGATAAAGGCCAAATAACAAGAGACTCCTCATAAATTCAACAAATCCTTAATGAATATTACATAAAACTCTATTCTCACAAGTATGAAAATCTGAAGGAAATAGATCAATACTTGGAGACACGACACCCTCCTAGACTTAGCCAGAAGGAAGCGGAAATGTTCAGCAAGCCTATAACAAGTTCTGAAATAGTATCAACTATAAGAAATCTCCGCCAAAATAAAAGCCCAGGACCAGATGGCTTCACACCAGAATCCTACTAAACCTTTAAAGAGGAATTAGTACCTTATATTACTTAAACTTTTACAAAAAAAGAGAAAAATGAGGAATACTTCTTAACACATTCTATGAACCAAATATTATCCTGATACCTAAACCAGGAAAAGACCCAATAAAAGAAAATTATAGACCTATATCTCTAATAAATACTGATTCAAAAATATTCAAGAAGATCCTAGCAAATAGAATCCAGGGTCAAATAAAACAAATTATACATCATGACCATGTGGCTTTCATCTCAGTGTCCCAAGGATGGTTTAAAATACGTAAATCCATAAATATAATACATCACATAAACAAATTAAAACACAAAGACCATATGATTCTCTCAATTGATGCAGAAAAAGCTTTTGATAATATCCAGCATCCTTTTTGATCAGAACACTTAAGAAAATAGGTATAGAACATTTATTAACATTTATTAAACTGATAGATGCCATCTACAGCAAACCCATAGCCAATATTGTATTGAATGGAGTAAAATTGAAATCATTTCCACTCAGATCAGGAACCAGGCAAGGATGCCCTCTGTCTCCACTGCTTTTTTAACATTGTAATGGAAGTCTTAGCCACTGCAATCAGGCAAGAGAAGGCAATCAAGTGGATTCAAATAGAACAGAGGAGATGAAGCCGTCACTCTTCACACATGATAAGATTAAATATCTGGAAAATCCCAGGGAATTAACTACAAAACTCCTAGAAGTGATCAAGGAATAAAGCAATGTCTCAGGATAAAAAATTATCACTCCTAAATCTGTAGCCTTTATATATCTCAACAATAGTCAAGGGGAAAAAACAATCATGGACTCTATTCTCTTTACAATAGTGCCAAAGAAGATGAAATATTTGGGAGTTTATCTATGGATGTGAAACATCTCTATAAAGAGAACTATGAAACTCTGAGAAAAGAAATAGCTGAAGATGTTAACAAATGGAAAAATATACCATGCTCATGGCTGGGAAAAATCAACATTGTTAAAATGTCTATATTAATGCAATCTACAGATTTAATGTGATCCCTAATAAAGTACCTCTGTCATAATTTAAAGACCTGGAAAATTAGTACTTTGTTTTTTATGGAAACAGAAACAACTTCAAATAGCCAAGACATTACTCAGAAATAAAAAGAAATCAGGAGGAATCACACTTCCAGACTTCAGACTACACTATAAATCGATAGTGATCAAAACAGCATGGCACTGGGACAAAAACAGAGAGGTAGATGTATGGAACAGTATTGAAGACCAAGAGGTGAACCCAGACACTTATTGTCATTTGATCTTTGATAAGCCTATACAAATATAAATTGGGGGAAAGATTCCCTATTCAACAAATGGTGCTGAGTGAATTGGCTGGTGACCTGGAGAAGACTGAAACTGGACCCACACCTTTCTCCTTTAACAAAAACTGGTTAAAAGACTTAAACTTAAGACATGAAACTATAAAAATTATTAGAGAGAGCACAGGGGAAACACTTGAAAAAATTGGCTTGGGAGAATACTTTATGAGGAGGACACCTTGGGTAATTGAAGCAACATCAAAAATACATTACTGGGATCTGATCAAACTAAAAAGCTTCTGCACTGCAAGAACACACTAAGTAAAGTAAATAGACAGCCCTCAGAATGGGAGAGGATTTTTACAAGTCATATTTCTGACAAAGGTCTAATAACCAGGATCAAAGAGAACTCAAACTTATTACTAAGAAAAAAACAAGTGATCCCATTTCATTGTGGGCAAGAGACATGAACAGAAGCTTCTCTGAATGAGACCGGTGCGTGGCCTACAGACACATGAAAAAATGCTCATCATGTTTAATCATCAAAGAAACGCAAACCAAAACTACTCTGAGATACCATCTTACTCCAGTAAGAGTAGACCACATCACAAAATCCCAAAACTACAGATGTTGGCGTGGTTGTGGAGAAAAGGGTATGCTTCTGCACTGCTGGTGGGAATGCAAGCTAGTACGTTTCTTTTGGAAGGAAGTTTAGAGAAACCTCAGGGATCTAAATGTAGACCCACGGTTTGATCCTTCAATTCCTCTTCTAGGTGTATATCCAAAGGACCAAAAATCATTTGGCAATAAAGATATTTGTACCAGATTGTTCATTGCATCTCAATTCATAATTGCCAAGTCATGGAAGAAGCCCAAGTGCCCAGTGACCCATGCATGGATTAATAAATTGTGGTATATGTATACCATGAAATCCTGTGCAGCATTAAAAAATGGAGACCTTATCTCTTTTATTTTTACATGGATGGCGTTGGAAAATATTCTTCTTATTAATGTATCTCAGGAATGGAAAAAATATATCAAATATACTGATTACTACTGTGAAACCAATTTATTATCATTCACACTTGCATATGAAAAATGAAACACAACTGTAGCCTAGAATGAAGGAGGTAAGGGGAGGCAGAGGGGAAGGGAGGGTGTGGGTCAATAGAGGGAGGGTTAGTTTAGGGACCACACCTATGGAGCATATTGCAAGTACAAGTTGGATCTGTCAGGTGTAAAACACAAATATCTTAACAATGTAATTGGGTAAATGAGGTGAAGGCTATGTTGATTAGTAGGATGTAAGCACTCTAATTTGTACAAATAATCAAAGCAATGAATCCCATAATGGCATAAATATATTCATGATCAATGTACAAATGACTTAATAAACAAAAGAAATATATAAATATATATTTATAAATATATAAATAAGATTATAAAATCAGTGTTCACAAGTCAGTAGTATTTGTATACACCAAAACAATCAGATTGATAAGCAAATCCCGGACACAGTACCCTTCACATTAGCTCTGAAGAAAATGAAATACCTCATAATATATTTATAACAAAGGAGGTAAAGAATATCTACAAAGAGAATTATTAAAACCTAAGAAAAATAGCAGGAGACATTACAAAAGTGACCTTCAATATCTTCTATATCATAAGTCTTTATATTTTACTTGTATAAACCATTAGAAGAAATATGAAAAACATAACCTAGGTACTTCCTCACACATTTTTAAGATTGATACCTCAAATTTTACTGATGTTTAAAAAATATGTAAAGTCTTTTATTTCCAGAATTTTTAGATTTTTTTTTTAATTTTAAAAGAAAAATTTCAAACTTGCACAAATAAGATAATGCACTATACCTATTACCCATATTAAATAGTTTTCAAGATATTGACTCACTTCCTTCATCTTTTTTGGGTTACTATTGTTGCTGAAGTATTTTAAATGATTCTTATGATCCATGTCATTACACACTTTTGTCTTCATTATGCAATTTTATAATGCAAGAACTTTACTAGAAAACCATAATGTAATTCTCACTCCTAATAAAACTAAAAACAATGCCATGATATCTGTTCCAGGTCTCTGTTGCTGTGTGTGGTAGTCAGCCTCTAAGATAACCTCCAATAATCCTTATCTTCTTGTATTCAAATCAGTGTATAATTTCCCTCTACACATACTGAGGCTATTCTTTGTGACAAATAACATAAAATCTAAATGGTATGCCACTATTAGTATGTCACTTCTGAGATTAGGTTTTAAAAATAGACTGTGACTTCCACTTTAGGCATAGTCCTCATACATACTCTTCTTGGGAATAACTTTGGGGAACACAAGCTGCTATGCTATATGAGTCTATGAAGAGGCTCACATAGTTAGGAACTAAAGCCTCTAGCAAACAGAATGGAGCCTTGAAAGCACATTCTCCAATTTCAGTCAAGCTTAGAAATGACTGCAATCCTGGCTGGCAGTTTAACTCCAGTCTTTAAAGAGACCTTGAGTAAGAAACACTCAGCTAAGCTACTTTAAGACCGACCATAAGCCCCTCATATGTTTAAATATATTTTTGTATTTTGAAGCTACTAAGTTTTAGGATAATTTTAACATATCAGTAGAAAACCAATATATTATATAACACTACCTTAAAAATTAGTGGCTTATAACAACAAGTATTTATTATTATTATTATTTATTCTTTGAGATTCATTGAGTATACAAAGAATTGGGTTATACTGATTGCATTTGTTAGGTAATGTTCCTCTTATAATTGTGTTCAGCCCCCAAGAGGTGTGCCATACATTCTGACCCCCATATTCCCCCTCCCCCATCCCCATTCTTTCATTCACCTACACCCCATCTTGTATTAAACTACTACCTTTATATAAGAATTGAATATATTGGATTCTTACTTCTCCATTCTTGTGATGCTTTCCTAAGAATAATGTATTCCAACTATATCCAGGTTAATACAAAAGATGTAAAGTCTCCATCTTTTTGAATGACTGAATAGTATTCTGTGGTTTACATACACCACGTCTTATTAATCCATTTCTCAGTTGGTGAGCATTTACGTATTTTACACATTTTGGGAATTGTAAATTGAGCTGTGATAAATAGTGTAGTACAAATATCCTTATGATAATTTTTTTTTTCTCTTCTAGGTAGATATCTAGTGATGACTTTGCAGGATCAAATGGAAGGTCTAACTTGAGTTCTTTGAGGATTCTCCATACTTCCTTCCAAAAAGGCTGTATTAGTTCTCATTTCCACCAGCATTGTAAAAGTGTTCCCTTCTCTCCACATCCAAGACAGCATTTGCAGCTTTGAGACGTTGTAATGTGGGCTATTTTCAGTGGGCTTAGGTGATTTCTCAGTGCCAGTGTCCTGCCCTGCAGGAAGGGTACTTTAAGACTTGTGGAAATGGCGGTGATTGACTAAACACTGAAGCAGAACATATTCTTCTCAGCAAAATATCTCAAGAATGGAAGATAAAGTGTCCAATGTACTCAGCCCTACTATGAAGCTAATTTATAGCTTTCATATGAAGGCTATAACCCAACTATAGCACAAGAATATGGGGAAAGGGCCAAGGGAGGGTAATTGATGGGGTCACACCTACAGTGCATCTTAGAATGGGTACAGGTGAAACTTACTAAATGCAGAATACAAATGTCTTCATACAATAACTAAGAAAATGCCATGAAGGCTATGTTAAACAGTTTGATGAAAATATTTCAGATTGCATATGAAACCAGCACATTGTACCCCTTGACTGCACTAATGTACACAGCTATGATTTAATAATAAATAAATAAATACCTGTGATTTTTAAGTTAAAAAAAAAGAGAGCTTGAAGTGGTGAGTGATAAAGAGACAGGACACATGGAATAAGAGTTTTCAAAGGTGGGAAATATAGGGGGTCATCACTAGTTTGTGGGGTTCCAATGAATGGCCCTGAGTGTTTGTTCCACTCAGCTTTTATTGAAGGCCATATTTTCATTTCACCCAGAGGAAAAGCTAAGTAAAGAAACAAAAACTTCAGCAGTTTCTATGAGTAAGTATGTTAGTTCTTATTATATCTATAATCATTAACTTTAAGGATCTGAGTAGCCTTGAGAGATCCAAAACTTGAGCCTTGTGTAGGGGCAGCTTCCTGTCTGTGGTCACACACACAGAATCCTTGGGGGAGGTTAATCCTTGCTAGTTCACTGTGGAGCAGACACCCAGATGACATCAGTCAACTCTGAAGAATCATTGGAATAGAAGAATTTTCCTCTGATCTCCACCTAGAGGCATCTTCCTTTGTGATAAGGAGGTACAAGTCCTAATGCCCATATTTCAGGGCTTGAGCTATTCCATTGATCTCTGCTCTGGCCATAAAAGAAATCTCCACAGGGCAGCACCTGTGGCTCAAAGGAGTAGGGCACCAGCCCCATATGCCAGAGGTGGTGGGTTCAAACTCAGCCCCAGCCAAAAGCTGGAAAGAAAGAAAGAAAGAAAGAAAGAAAGAAAGAAAGAAAGAAAGAAAGAAACAAAGAAAGAAAGACCCACAGTGGGTATTTAACTTGACTGTTAACTGGGCAGAGGATAGCCTGGTTAATGTTCCTTCCCAGACCTTCCATGCAGCTTCCTCTGTAACCATTATTTCAATAGAGTGTTAACAGACCCAGCAAGGGTTTTTCAAGCTATCTCCCTTATAGGCTAGACTTCTAGGAAAATCAGGAACTGCTCAGATAAGAAATTTAACTGCTGGTTTAAAAGTAAACTAGCTAAACTGTTTTTATTCCACCTTGCTCAGCTTGTTTCTATGTTTTTCCTCTTCTCTGGGGATGCTTTCCCTTGCTAAGAATGCAATCTTTGGTCCCCATTCTGTCTACATCTCCCTCTTTATTTTTATTATGCAAAATGGTGAGGGCCATCATCATTTGTCTATGATGATTGTTTTCTCTTTGGAGGCTTCAGATTCACCTGCATACTAAGAACAAACAAAACAGAAATACCAAACGCAATGCAACAATTATCACTAATGACTCTTAAGAGTTTTAACCCACTTTAATGAGATAAGGCCTGCTAAATCCGTTGTTAAACTTTCTAAAGTATCAGATCCTGGAAACAAGGTCAAATGTGCCCTTGAGGCTTCAAAATTTGTTCTTTTTTAGTTTTGAAATATCAAGGGATAAATTATTGCTATTAAATATCTTTTTATTTCATCTCAGTCATGTTAAATTTGATTAATCTCAAATGGAGTAATACAGAAATCTGTAGTGTTGCAATCACCTTGTCACTGTGCATAGTGCTCCAAGCACCATCATTACTTTATCTGCAAGAAAAATTGTGCTTTGTCTGAGATTATTAATTTGAATATCCAATTTTTGATCAATTCCAGACTGTGAATTCCATAATCAAGTGGAATTCTTTTGCCAGTCATTGACAGAGTGGGTTGTTTGAGTGGATCGATGAATGGCAACTCAAGCAGTGGCTTCAGTGGCTGTCACTGATATCACTCCCATAATTAAAGTGAACAAAAATCTTTTAGATCTTCTCAAAATAGTTTTAAGCAAGTCAATAATATTTTAGGTAGAAAGAGAAGCTTCTCAGGGGGCACTGGAGATGCACAGAGACCCAAATGCCTTCCTGAGATCAGACTAGTAAAATATTAATATCTAAATTAAAAGTGGAGTTTATACAAGTAAACAAATGGCAATATTTACAGCTTATTGTCTGAGAGTTAGAAAGAATAATTAATTTCCCAACAACAAGAATTAAGGGTGTTTAACACAAGCTTGTAAGGGGATCTCATAATCAGCTTTGAGATATTCCTCATAATAAGCAGAGTGAGAGCCAATTTGGGATAGTTCTTAATATTATGGCTTTGCATGGAATAATTTCTATTCCTTTAAATTTACTGAGTTTAGACTTGTGACCTATGGTGTGATCAATTTTGGAGTGAGTTTGGTGGGCTGATGAGAAGTATGTGTATTCAGGTTTGTTGGGATGAAATGTTCGGTAGATGTCTGCTAAATCCAAATGATAGATGGTTAGGTTTAAATCTAAAATTTCTTTGCTCAGCTTCTTATTGGAGGATCTATCCAACACTGCCAAACGAGTGTTGAATCTCTGACTATT
>CAUYPK010130898.1:0-14108 GCA_963574355.1 Loris lydekkerianus | reverse complement strand
TAAACTATAGCTTTCACATGAAGGCTATAACCCAACTATACCACAAGACTATGAGGAAAGGACCAAGGAAGGGGAAGGGAGGGGGGAGGTTTGGGTGGAGGGATGGTGATGGGTTGGGCCACATCTATGGTGCATATTTTTATCTATAAAAAATAAATAAATAAATAAAAAATAAATTTAAGCCTTAGATACTGTCACCTCTATTAAACTATGAATATGTTATTTTGGACAGATAAAGGGAAAGGAGGAAGATTGGGAGGATGGATGGGGGAAAAATCATTCAAGAAAATAGAGCAAAAAAGATAAGTTGTAGTAGAAAATTGGACCCTTTCCAAAATTTTTAAGAATAAGGAAAACAGTATAGATCACTGCTATAGCGTGTATAAGAAACTCCCAACCACCACAGCTATGACATGTAGTTTCATAAAAACAAAGGCATTATTTTAAAACAATTTATGAAAGGAAGGGAGGCAGGAAAATAGGAAGATGGAAGAAGGAAGGCAAGAAGGAAAAGAAAGAGAAGAAACAAAATGAAAAGCACGATCTTCACAGCACTGATTTATTTCTGGACAGTTCTGTGAAAATACAACAGAGTGCATTAATCTTACTGTGTATTTGTCACCCATCAGACAGTTTTAAATTCATCCAGTGCCACTCTTTCCTCAGCCAAAGTGACAATGCCAATTCAAATTAGTCTATCACAGATTTCTTCAGGTACTTTTAATGATTTATTAAATCCTAGAAAGTGAATGTTACATAGACTGTCTTTCACCTGTTCTCCAAAGTTTGTATTTCTATATAAACCTATCAATTTCAACAAGCTTTATCCTTTATTAGATAGACACTGTTACTTACTGCTTATTAATTTTACTGCTCCCAAAATTTTCCAAGACACACACACCATGGCAAAAAAAAAAAAAAAAAAAAAAAATGTGTACACATTTTAAACAAGGAAAACAATGTATTAAATTTGTAGTAAGTCATGTTTGACTACTGCAATTATAAGAAGTGCTCAATGTGACTTGTATTCATCTTTTGTTATCAGCATATATTGAGTATTATAATTTTAATACAGTTTTGTTCTTTCCTAAAATGTGTACACATTTTATTGGTACCCTCTGTGTGTGTGTACACACAAAGAGGGAGCAAACAGAAAGAACTGGCTTGTGAAAATCAGCTAATTTTTTTTATAATCATATACCCTGTTTTTGCCTTCAGTAGGACCTAGATATATTATGTAGCAATAAAGACCCCAAAATAGATCCCTTTTCTATGTGTTCTTAAATAGTGGTTTTCTAAAGGTATTAGTTCCTTAAAAACCTAGAAAGTCAGAGAGATTGCTTACCTTACAAAAAATTAAGGTAACAGGGACACTCTGGGTGTTTTTTTTTTTCTTCATGGTATAAAATATAATTTCAAGTGATTTGAGAATGACAGAACGTCGGGGTTATATCTCGTATTGATTTTTGATTCTTTTGCTATCGTAAAACTCTGAGGTGTATTAGGAAAGAATCAGAAATATGAACTATCAAATGGAATTATGTTAAATGTTCATGTTTCCTGGTGTACCATTTAGAATTTGGATCAGCTGCATGAGACAGAAAACAAAACTTAATGGTTGCTTGAACAAAATAGTAATACAATTTTCTTTCACGGAAAAGAATTCTAGAGGAAAGCAGACAGAGCTTTCAGAGACGCAAATTGCTTCTATTGTCGTGGTCCACCATCCTGGTTCATGCTTCCCTTTCTAAAGGTCAATGCATTGTCCCAAAGAGAAGAAAGGGAAACAAACAACATCCTTGGTCTTTTTTGGAGATAATTTTTCAGAAATCCCCCATAACATTTGTACCTAGTATTATCACTGGAAAGAAATTTGTCACAGGCTATACCCTACGACAAGGAAGGATACAAAATAATCTCTGAGCCAAGTAATGATCAGAGTTTTGTTACAAAAGAAGAAAGAAAAATGGATATTAAGAGGTGATTAAAAGTCTATGCCATACTAGAATTCCACTTTGTCCCTCATTTTTAAAACCATTCCTTACATCTTCTTTGTAATCATCTGCTACCCTCTTTTTTTGAGTGATGACTTCTATTATCCAATATCTAACTAATGCATCATTGTCATTGTCTTCTAAAGCTTCATTAATCATTCAGTCCTCTCTCCTAATTTCCTAATTTCCAAATGCCTACTGCCATCTTTACTGGGATTTTCTACAGTGTGACAGAGAAGATGCGGTGTATTAACAAAATTCGTTCTCTTTAGGGGGGAGACACAAAGGAAGACTAGGTTTTCTAGCCAGCCTTGCTAGTAACTGAAGCCACGTGACTAAATTCCAGCCAATGGGACACCAGAAGTAATATATTGCTCTAAGTCCCATTTAAGTTCACTCTTTCTCTCTCCCTATAACTGAGGTGGGCGTGACAGACTCCAAGATGGCAAAACCATACACTTGAAGTAGCCTATGTACCTCGGTTACTGCTTAAAGGTGACCCGCCTGGGAAAGCCCCCCACCAAAACTCATGTCAGACTTCATGTTAAGCCTATGAGATTTTCAGGGTTACTTGTTCCAGTAATAAGCATTAGTTAGCCCAAATTAATACAGATATCAATAATTGAAGGAATTACTATATCATATTCTCTAGTGTCAGATACAGTTCATACCAGAATAGTTTTCTAAAGTTTTGGAACATTTGGAAGAACGGATTTTATTTATATGAACCAAAAATTAAAATCTGATGTTAATCAAATCATGAAGGCTAGAGAAATTAAATGTAACAAGAAGAAGGAGAAAAATCACAATTAATTAGGGCAAATTTTGGGAAGTCTAACGATTATACAATTTAGATACCATCAAATATTCCTTCACTGTTATGCCCATCTACTCTCTATTTTAGCATCTTTGTGATCAAATTATTATGTAATCTCTGCTTATAGTACAAATCTATAACATCTTCCATTTATGAAGTGAGCATTCAATGATAATGATAATGCTGATGAAGATGACAATGGTAATGAAAGCCTCAATGGAGTTCAGGTAAATGTACATTGGTGTTATTTTATCAAAATTAGTAGATATGTAATATACAGTACTTTCAAATAAGGAGTTTGAATTTGATTAAAACTAGAGTATTTTTCTCTTTGTGTTTCCCATACCCAGTGCGGAATTTCTAATAATGCTAAATTCAGCATTCTTTTTATTCTCTTATAAAAGTATTTTTATAAATATTGGGTTGTCTCACCCTTACGTAGGCAGGGAGTATTATCATCATGAAGACCTTCGCTTTTGAGCTTTCCTCTAACTTTGTAATTGTGAAAATGGAACAGCACATATAAAAATCCTAATTGGCACCATTCTTTTTTGATAAAATAAAGTGCCTCTTCCAGAAATTCAAATGCCAACACTTGTCACCTCACTTTTTTTTCTAGTTGACGTGTGAATAATTACTCTTTCAATGTGTGCATCTTCTCAGAGAAGTCACAAGAAGGATTCTCTATTCAAATAAAGGAGAGTTAGAGTAAACAAGGGCTGGTGCTGAGATAAAGCTCAAAGTCAGTGTTTAAGCACTCACACAAGAATTGCAATACATACACAGTAAGTATTTTTTAATGGAATGTACAAGGACAGAGTCTTGTTCATGTTGTGTAATCCGTATAGGGAGAATAGTGATGTTTATTCTAGTTTTTCCAGCAGAGAACATGACCTGAAGATGGGAGGGAAACTTTACACAAACATTATAGGACTCCTTTTATAATCAACTTAGAAAAACTAAGAAAACTTACAATGGTAACTAAGACAGGAAAGACAAAAAGGAAGAAAGAAAAATTCAAGAATGTCTTCAGAAGAGAGGGAAAATCATGGGCAACATTTTTTTGTTTGTTTTGTGTTTTTAAAGTAGCAGAGAAAAGAAACCAACCAACCAACCAAGAGCACAAAGTAATACAGGCTTGTCCTGTATTTGTTCATGGAAAAAAATGTTCATGAAAACAGAAAAGAGACAGGGTTATCTCAGGTGAGAAACCCTTGGGAAACAAACATGTGGAGTGGGAGGATAATGTACATTACAAGAAAGACTGTTGCGAGTACAAAGAGGAAAACAACCTGCCTTATTTGGTGAAAAGGCACTCCTTTTAATTTTGTTTTTAATTCTTCATGTTTGAATATAAATACAGGCAGGTGATAAGACAATAAAAGCCTGCAAGTGCCTTCTTCGTGTGGCTGCACTCATGTTCCTTTGCATGTCCTCTCATTCCCCCTTAGTCCCTCGCTCTCATGCTGTCCCCAGCCTGAGTTCACATCTTACAGAGAGTGCTTAGCATATAGTAAACTGTCATTAAACATCTGAAAAAAATGCTAATGAATCTGAAATGTTTCTCTATAGAGAGGCCTCCAAAGCTCTTCTTATGCCCAACGATACTTTCTATCTTAGAAATCAAACTTAACTGATGCTGTATTTGAAAGGTCAGACAGTTAAGTCTGGGAACTCATCCTAGAAAAAGTGCTATATACATTATTGCTGAATATCTTTACAGTCACCTTTGAGGTACTCCCCGTGCCCTCTGGTGACCGTAGTGATATTCAGCAATGAGATATGTAGTACGTTTTCTAGGATGAGTCTTTGTACTTAATTGTCTGACCTCATATGTATTTGATTTCATATTTTTGATGAAAATTCTTATCTTGGAAATGATCTTTAATTTTCTAACAATTACAGCGTGGTTAAGGACAGCACAATGAAACAGAAGAAAAAGGGGCTAGCCAGGGAAGAAATTAATTCAGTTAAATCTTTCTTACTGATTAATGGGCTGACAGACATCAATGCCAAATCATCGTATGCTCATAGAATCTACTTAAGTGTGGCTTTTCAGGAGATGGGTTGCTGCTAACATAAATATATTAAAGAACCAATTTAGATGTTCACAATATAATGATTTTTGATCTGCTGAGAATGATGTGTAGGCTTGAAATAAATATCACAGTTGGTAAGTCTACCAAAAGAACCTATCAACTCTAAATGATGTGCTCCTTGAAAAGCTATGATATCAGAGCAGGTGCTTATCTGACAAAAAGGAAGGTAATAGTGAATTCCAAAAAAATTTTTTTTTTTTTTTTCCTGAAATGGATTTTAATTTTGAGTGGTTTGAGGATGACACAAAGACACAGGCCACCTCTTCAATGGATTTGTTATGAGTTTACTATTACAGACATCTGTTGACTATCTGGAAAAAGTCAAAAACACACAATATCAATCTCGTTTCAATGTGCTATGGAGTCAGGTTGAAGAAAGCACAAAATCTATAGAATTTAATCATTAATGGTTTACCCATAGAAGAACAAGTTGCAGATAATATCAATTAGAAAAATACTCAGAACAAATGAAAAGAAAAGATAACACAGAGTACTCTGCTTGAAAGAAGAAGAAAGAGCAACCTCTTCAAGTATAACCTACACCTGCAAGAACCCCCAGTATGGGTCCTTGGGGACCATCTGCCTGTTTAGCTTATAGAGAAGTCATGATTACCACTGGAAAGAGAAGAAATTTCTGGCCAAAAGGGGCAGGCAAAGACAAGAAAGGGAGATTGAGGGGAAAGAATTTCTCCCTGAGGAAACACATCAGAATTTTTAAAGGTGCTATTTCTACCAGCAAGTGTCTCTGCCTAAAGGAATTGGATCAAGACTTCAACTTCTGGCCAGTCTGTCTCCTTCCACACCTCTGATATTTTTCCTGAGTCCACACAACCTGTTTTCTACATTTGACATTCTATTAATCTGTTCTCAAAAGTCAACACAAACCTTTCTCTACAAAAGATATTCCTTGCTTCCATACTAAAAATTACCATATAATGTAATGCTATATCACTTACATTTGTATAATGCTTTTCATTTTCTAGGGCTCCTACATTTGTGTTAATTTGCTGTGTGAGATAAGATAAATATAGCTTTTTCTGGTTTTGAAGTTGAAGAAATTGAAGCACAAAACAGTATAAGCTAAATCTAAATATATAACACATCTCATAGTTCTCAGTTCATTAAGAAAATAAAGAAGTTAAATTCTCTGCCCTGGATACATCCGACCCCCCAACACAGCTGTGCACTTGAACTAAAATACTTAATCTAGTTTGTAGTTAAATATTAGTGAGATCTATTAACTCATCTATAGAGGGTGCCAAAAAACATATACATATTTTAAGAAAGGAAAAAAGTATTAAAATTGTAATACTCAATGTATGCCAGTACCAAAACATGAATACAAGTCATGTGTGACTTCTGCAATTCCAATTGGTGCTCAAAGTGGTTACCATCAGCATCCAAACACTTCTGATTATGGTAAACTACTACTTGAGCAAAAGTAAAATACATAGGTAGACATCTCTAAATTTAATTGTACCCCTAGTATGATCATCAGAGAATAAGTTCCAAAAGTCTATTGTGTAACCCATCATAACACTCATATAAAGCAGGGTCCCTGACACATTAGAAATGATAGATGGATAGTTGTAGCATGGATAATTTCTTTTTATCAAATAGTGCCTAATATTTGTCCCTTTTATCTCAGCTATAATTGTACCACAGCTATGCCACCTGCAGCTAATTGTTCCTCAATTATATCACCTGCAGGTCATTACACTTTGCTATACCTGCATATACACACCTATTTTCTTCTGCCAGACTATATATATTCTTAACTATCTATGGTCATCAATTACCTAGTATAGGTCATGTCCCATATTGTACCCAATGAATATCAGAAAACATGAAATGTTTCTCTGTGAAGTCTAGGAAGATGTTAGAACAATTTTTGGAGTTTTATAATTGCTCTTTAAAGACAATCCAACCACACAGTAAATTTGGTAAATTTCAGAACATCATTCCCATACTGAAGACATTTTCCAAGTAAGTGAATAGTTTTCACTTGGTCAGAAGCCATGACCCATGTGTTAAGAACCATTACTTCCATGTGACATCACAGCTTTTTCTAAAAAGAGAACCTTCTTAAGCCAAGATCACAGAGCAGGGAAGGAAAAAGTGAACACTCAGACTGGCCATGTGAACACTGACATTTCTGGCCCACGCATTAATATTGTCTATAATTGCTTTCAGTTGGATACTGCATTCTCTGAAATAGGTGAAGATATTTTGTGAGTTCTGCTTCTTATATTTACATGAGCATCAAGGCCTTAGACTTGAATGTGAGAAATGCCACTGATAAAAAATTTGACCTAACACTCTATATAAGTTCCCCATCATCAAACTAGAACACTGAACATTTCCAAAAGATTTCCTCCACACCTCAAAGGGAAAAGTGACATTTTCAGTTTTTGCTTCTCAATCAAGAATAAAGTTCTCCCAATTTAAGAAGGAAAAACAGCAGTAATTCAGAGACATTGTAAAGGTCAGTAATATATGACACAGAAGTGAAGTCTGTGAAGAAAATCACTATTTAAAAAGAATAAAGCTATCAACTTGACCTTCAAATACACTAATTAAAATGATACCTTCCCGAAGAAAAAATGCTAAGTCAGACACTTCACAAAATAACAGCCTTCCACTGAATTCAATTTCATATAACCAAGCAGTTCTTAAATGTCATTCAAACCCCTACACAAATAATATCAATAGTGATATAAAAAGAGACATTTTATTGGTCATATGATTTAATTTTCTGAATTTCCTAACTTCCAGGCTTTAGTTATTAAGGTTTAAACTTCATCTTTCTTACCTATCTATTGTAAGGAAAGATTGGGAGAGACATCACTCCTTTCCAATTCCAGACAGAAAATTTTTTAGGTCATTTCAAAAGTTTTGTCCGTTTTTATGAGTCTACTTTAAACTGTAATGTCTCAGTGAATATTTATTCAATTTAATCGAAATAAGTGCCATTTGAATCAGTGCACTTTTGCCAACGTAACACAAGTTGATTAATTCCATCGGCATAAAAATTGTGTGCCCGGGATTCGATGAAGTCAACAAAGGCCGTTTT
Organism: Loris lydekkerianus; assembly: GCA_963574355.1. Lineage (NCBI taxonomy): Eukaryota > Metazoa > Chordata > Mammalia > Primates > Lorisidae > Loris > Loris lydekkerianus. Next base: position 6,125 of record CAUYPK010130898.1, on the reverse strand, counting down.
TGCTAGATCCTGATTGGGAAAGGTTCTACCGGTGAGAAAGTTATCAAAGTGCTTGAAAAGATGGTAGTCGGTTGGCGAGAGGTCTGGGGAGTATGGTGGGTGGGGCAGAACTTCGACGCTCAATTCCTTTAATTTTCGGACGGTGATTTGTGAGACTTGCGGCCGGGCGTTGTTGTGGAGCAGGATCGGACCTCTTCTGTTGACTAGTGCTGGCGGCTGCTGACGCAATTTTTGGTACATTTTGTCAATTTCCTCACAATAGGACTCTGCTGTGATGGTTTGGCCTGGTTGCAGAAAGTTATAGTGAATCACACCAGCCGCTGACCACCATACAGTAACCATGATCTTTTTTGGTGGGGTTTCGCCTTTGGGAAGTGCCCTGGTGGCTCATCGGTGTCCAACCACTGTCCTGAACATTTCCTATTATCATAGAAAATCTACTCTTCATCACACGTGATGATCTGATCCAAAAAAGGATCATTTTGGTTGTGCAAAAGCAATGAAGAACAAACCTTAAAACGTGACAATTTCTGCCAATCGTTTAAATCATGGGGCGCCCACTTTTTGAGCTTTTTAACCTTTCCAATACATTTTAAACCATCAAAAACTGCATGGGAGCTGACACCCAGTTCTTCTGCCATCCCACGCACCATTTGTGATGGGTCAGTCTCCATCAGGGTCCTCAAATCCTCGTCCTGGATTACTCTAGATCAACCACTTCGGGGCTCATCTTCGAGGCTAAAATTTCCAGAACAAAATTTCACAAACCAACATTGAACAGTGTGTTCATTAACACTATCATTGCCAAATGCCTGGTTAATTTTTCGGGCTGTTTCGGCAGCGCTTTGGTTCAATTTGAATTCGTAGAGAAAAATTGGCTGAAAATCACTTAATGACATCATATAGTAATAGGCTGAAAAAAATAAAAAAAATTAAAAGTAGAAAAAAAGAACAGCATCAATGTATAGAGTACAAAATTTTCCATTGATCAGTATATACCACAACACAGTAGAATAAATATTTATTGAGATATGGAGCTACAAAAACACATGAATTAAAACGGACAAAACTTTTAAAACAACCTAAATACCTAAAAAATAGCTATCTGCCCAGTCCATTGCTAGTTTTTGGTCATTTCCTTTAGGGCTCTAGCTTCTAAGCTCAATCTTTACAAAAATAAAAAAGGATATTAATTATAAGGTATTAAATGTTGAATTAAGACCTGCATATAGATTTTTATAACTATTTCAAGTTTTAGAAAATTTTACAACTAAAAAAATGTTTTACAACTCACCACCTTAAGCTTTGTTATAATGGTGCTTTGAAAATTGGGTTTTCTGAAGATGGACAAATGATAATTAGCAAATATAGCTGTTATAAAAACTAACCCGTCAAACTGCTTTAGCTCCTAGAGAATACAACATGTACTGACAAGGCTAAGCAAAATGCTCAAACCCAACTCTAAGTACACAAGAATGAGGTAATTGTACCAGGTTGAATGCTGAAGGTGAACAGAATTTGCCACACTGAAAAATTCCACTTTGGCAGTTGTATTATTTGGAGCAAAAGGCAATTGAGACACAGCAGGAAGAATTCTCTGCTCTCCAATTTCTGCCAAAAATCAGTCATAAATTTTCTTTTGCAAAATTGTCATGAATCTTCATTTGTAAAGGTGCTTTCCTCTCCTATATCAGGAAGAGGAAAATGACTCTAACCTGCATAACAAACCATACTAAACAGCTCTCATCTTATCTTCTGTACACATTCCACATTCCTAGTCATATTTATAATTATTGACTTCAATCCCTTTCTCTTAGTCTAATTACTTCTCCTCAATTTATTACCCCCCTTTAAAGTGGTCTATATGCCATTGGGGATAACTTTTTCTTTTCCATGAGGCCGAATGCTCATAAAAATATTTACTTTAGTATAACAACATTTGGGGAAATAATATCAACAATGTGGTGGAAAAGGAAGTTCCACAGAAACACTGATTTGAAAACCATCTATGAACAAAAATTCCTTTAGGAGAGCTCTGTAATCCGGATGAGAGGCTAAAGTACACAGGTAGAGTACAGAATTGAGAAAAGACAGAAGAAACAGATTTTTAGACAATTTCACCTTCACCACTTACTGAAGTGCCAAAGAGATCCCACTGGCCCAGTACTTCTCCTGAGGAAGAGAGAGAGAAAGCCAAGAAAGGATATGACTTCAGCATGGACCATAACAACAGACTTATCCCATTGGTAAAAGCACAAGTTCTCCCTCAAGAAACCTATGTTCTAGGTCTACCTTCTTTTGGACTCCCAAATAGCAATTCCTGCCTACTCAACTTGCAAGCCAGCTCACCCATAATCCCTGGCTTGACTAACAAAATGCAGGGCTTTCCCTGCCAGAGCAAATCTATGAAGACTGGAAAGAGTGATTCTTTTTCTTGAAATACATGGACATAAACACAAGGCTACAGAGAATCAGGGAAACTCGCCACCACAAAAGAAACAAAGTTAAGCTCCAACAACCAACCCTAAAGAAGTGGAGATCAATGAATTGCCTGACAAAGACTTGAAAATAATAACCTTAAAGAAGTTCAGTGACAAGACAAAACAGACTGACAACTAAACAAGTCAGGAAAACAATACATAAATTAAGGGGGAAGTCACGTTAATAGATAAAGCCACAAAAAGAACCAAAGAGGAACTTGGAGATCAAAGGTAACAATGATTGAACTGAAAATCTTAATAGAAAGTTTCAACAGCATACTCTACCAAGCAGAAGGATGAATCTATGAGCTAAAAAAAAATTACCTGAAGCTACTCACTAAGAGAAATAAAAATAAATAAATAAATAAAAATAAATGAAAAAGAGTAAATAAAGCTTATAGAACTTATGGGACACTATCAAGCAAACTAATATTTACATTATAAGTGCCCCAGAAAAAAAAGGAAAAAAAAAAAAAAAAAAAAAAAAAAAGAAGGAAGCAGAAATTTTATTTAAGAAATAATCCCTGGGGTTTTCCAGGTATAAGATCATGTCATTTGCAAAGAGTAAGAGTTTGATTTCCCGTGTCCCCATTTGGATACCATTGATTGCCTTCTCTTGCCTGATTGCAATGGCTAAGACTCCCATTACTATGTTGAATAGCAGTGGAGACAATGGGCATCTTTGTTTAGTCCCAGAACTGAATGGAAATACTTTCAATTTTGTTCCATCCAATATGATATTGGCTGTGGGTTTGGTATAGATGGCCTTTATCAGTTTAAGAGGGGGGAGGTTTGGGTGGAGGGAGGGTGATGGGTTGGGCCACATCTATGGTGCATATTTTTATCTATAATAAAAAAAAAAAGAAAAAAAAAAAAAAAGAAATGACCTAAACCTATTTTCTTAAGTGTTCTGATCAATAAAGGATGCTGGATATTACCAAAAGCTTTTTCTGCACCAATTGAGAGAATCACATAGTCTTAGTTTTTTATCTTGTTTATATGATGCATTATATTTATAGATTTATGTATGTTGAACCAACCTTGTAACCCTGGAATAAAACCAACTTGGTCATGGTGTATAATTTTTAGATGTGCTGTTGAATTCTGTTTGCTAGGATCTTACTGAATATTTTTGCATCAATCTTCATTAATGATATTGGTCTATAATTTTCTTTCTTGTGTTGGGAAGTATTCCTTCTTTTTCTATGTTTTAGAAAAGGTTATGTAATATAGGTACTAGCTCCTCTTTAAAGGTTGGTAGAATTCTGATGCAAAGCCATCTGGATACGGGATTTTCTTTTTTGGAAGATTTAGTATGGTCAATGCTATTTCAGTGATTGATATAGATCTATTTAACATTTCTAATTCTTTCTGGCTGAATCTAGGAAGGTGGCATGCTTCCAGGTATTGGTCTATTTCCTCCAGATTTTCATATTTCTGAGAATAGAGTTTTTGTAGTAATCATTAAGGATTTTTTTGAATTTCTGAGGTATCTGTTGTTATTTCTCCTTTATCATTTCTGATTGATGATATTATGGAATTTACTTTTCTGTTTCTGGTTAAGTTGGCCAAAGGTTTATCAATTTTGTTAGTATTTTCAAAAAACAAACTTTTTGATTCGTTGATCTTCTGAATGACATTTTTATTTTTGTTTTCAATGTCATTTAAACCTGCTCTAATTTTAATTATTTATTTTCTTCTGCTGGGTTTGGGGTTTGAATGTGCTTCCTTTTCCAGGTGCTTGACATGAACCATTAAGTTGTTGATTTCTTCTCATTCTATTCTCTTGAGAAAGGCTTGCAACACTATAAATTTCCCTCTTAGAAGTGATCAAGGAATACAGCAATGGCTTAGGATACAAAATCAATATTTACAAATCATTAGCTTTTATATACACCAACAATCAATTTTTCAGTCAAGCTGAAAAATTAGTCAAGGATTCTATTCCTTTTACAGTAATGTCACAGAAGATGAACCATTTGGGAATTGACCTAACAAAGGACATGAAAGATCTTTGTAAAGAGAATTATGAAACTCTGAAAAAGGAAATAGCTGAAAATGTTAACAAATGGAAAAACATCCCATGCTCATGGCTGGGAAGAATGAACATTGTTAAAATGTCCATACTTCTAGGGCGGTGCCTGTGGCTCAAAGGAGTAGCGTGCCAGCCCCATATACTGGAAGTGGTGGGTTCAAACCCAGCCCTGACAAAAAAACAAAACAAAACAAAACTATAAAATGTCTATACTTCCCCCCCAAAAAATATACAAATTTAATGCAATCCCTATTAAAGCACCTCTGTCATACTTAAATATCTGGAAAAAATTAGTACTTTGTTTCATATGGAATCAGAAAAAACCTCAAATAGCCAAGACATTATTCAGAAATAAAAACAGAGCAGAAGGAATCACGCTACCAGATTTCAGGCTATAAATCTATTAGTGATCAAAACAGCATGGTACCGGCACAAAAACAGAGAGATGTATGGAACAGAACAGAGAACCAAGAGATGCACCCAGGCACTTATTGTCATTTGATCTTTGATAAGCCTATCAAAAACATAAACTGGGGGGAAAATTCCCTATCTAACATATGTGCTGGATGAATTGGCTGGCAATGAGTAGAAGACTGAAACTGGACCCTCACCTTTCACCATTAACAAAAATTGATTCTCACTGGATAAAAGGTTTAAACTTAAGACATGAAACTATAAAGATGGTAGAAGAGAGTACAGGGAAAACACTTGAAGAAATTGGCCTAGGAGAATATTTTATGATGAGGACCCCCTGCTCAATTGAAGCAACACCAAAAATAAATTACTGGGATCTGACCAAACCAAAAAGCTTCTGCACAGCTAAGAACACAGTTAGTAAAGCAAGCAGACAGCCTTCAGTTTAGGAGAAAATATTTTCAGGTTATGTTTCTGACAAAGGTCTGATAACCAGAATCCACAGAGAACTCAAATTTATTAAAAAGAAAAGAACAAGTGATCCCATTTCATTGTGGGCAAGAGACTGGAACAGAAGCTGCTCTCAAGAAAATAGATGCATGGCCTACAAACACATGAAAAAATGTTCATGCTTAATCATCAGAGAAATGCAAATAAGAATCACTTTGAGATAACATCTAATTCCAGTAAGATCAGCCCACATAACAAAATCCCCAAACTACAAACTACAGATGTTGGCATGGATGTGGAGAAAAGGGAACACTTCTGAATTGCTGTTGGGAACGCAAGCTAATACATCCCTTCTGGAAAGAAGTTTGGAGAACACTTAGAGAAATAAAAGTAGACCTGCTGTTCAATCCTGCAATTCCTCTACTAGGTATACATCCAGATGACCAAAAATAATTTTACAACAAAGAAGTTTGCATTAGAATGATTATTGCAGCCCAATTCATAATTGACAAGTCATGGAAGCAGCCTATGTGCCCATCAACCCATGAATGCATTAACAAATTGTGGTATATGTATACCATGGAATATTATGCATACATAAAAAAGATGGAGACTTTACCTCTTTTATGTTTACATGGATGGAGCTGGATCATATTCTTCTTAGTAAGATATCTCAAGAATGGAAGAAAAAGTAGCCAATGTACTCAGTACTATTATGAAACCAATTTGTAATCACCCACACTTTC